>PVIU01018610.1:0-38656 GCA_004026605.1 Ondatra zibethicus
ATGTGATCAATTTTTGAGAAGGTTCCATGAGATGCTGAGAAGAAGGTATATTCTTTCCTGTTTGGGTGGAATGTTCTATAGATGTCTATTAAGTCCATTTGATTCATTACATCTGTTAGTTCTCTTATTTCTCTGTTAAGTTTCTGTCTGGTTGACCTGTCCATTGGTGAGAGAGGAGTGTTGAAATCTCCTACTATTACTGTGTGGGGTTTGATGTGTGCTTTGATTTCTAGTAATGTTTTTTTTTACATATGTGGGTGCTTTTATATTAGGGGCATAGATATTCAGGATTGAGACTTCATCCGGGTGTATTATTCCGTTTAAGAGTATAAAATGTTCATCTCCATCTCTTCTGATTGATTTTAGTTTGAAGTCGATTTTGTTCGATATTAGTATAGCCACACCCGCTTGTTTCTTAGGGCCGTTTGATTGAAAAACCTTTTCCCAACCCTTTATTCTGAGATAATGTCTTTCTTTGTGGTTGAGGTGTGTTTCTTGTAAACAACAGAATGTTGGATCCTGTTTTTGTATCCATTCTCTTAACCTGTGTCTTTTTATAGGTGAATTGAGTCCATTGATATTAAGCATTATTAATGATCAGTGGTTGTTAATTCCGGTTACTTTCTTTTTGGTAGTAGGGTTTGTGTGTCTCCTCTCTTTGAGTTGAGCTGGTGTAGGGTTGTTAGATGTCTGTGTTATTATGAGTGTTGTTTGCTTCCTTTAGTTGTGGTTTACCTTCTAGTACTTTCTGTAAGGCTGGGCTTGTGGCTATATATTGCTTAAATTTGTTTTTATCCTGGAATATCTTGTTTTCCCCATTGATGGTGAAAGAAAGCTTTGCTGGGTATAGTAGTCTGGGCTTGCATCCATGGTCTCTTAGTAGAAACTGCAGCACATCTATCCAAGACCTTCTGGCTTTCATGGTTTCCATAGAGAAGTCAGGTGTAATTCTGATAGGTTTACCCTTATAAGTTACTTGACCTTTTTCCTTTGTGGCTCTTAATATTCTTTCTTTATTTTGTATGTTTTGTGTTTTGGTTATTATATGGCGAGGGGATTTTTTTTTTTTTTGATCTAGCCTATTTGGTGTTCTGTATGCTTCTTGAACCTTCATAGGAATATCCTTCTTTAGGTTCGGAAAGTTTTCTTCAATAATTTTGTTGAATATATTTTCTGGGCCTTTGGAGTGGAATTCTTCTCCTTCTTCTATCCCAATTATTCTTGGGTTTGGTCTTTTCATGGTGTCCCAGATTTCCTGGATGTTTTGTGTTGCGAATTTGTTGGATTTGTTGTTTTCTTCGATCACTGAGTTTATTTTCTCTATCGTATCTTCAGCATCTGAGATTCTTTCTTCTATCTCTTGTATTCTGTTGGTTTTACTTGTCTGTGTGGTTCCTGTTCATTTATCCAGATTTTCCATATCCCACCATCTCTCGGTTTGTGTTTTCTTCATTGCCTCCATTTCAGTTTTCAAGTTTTGAATTGTTTCCATTACCTGTTTGATTGCTTTTTCTTGGTTTTCTAGGGTATCTTTGAGGAATTTATTCATTTCTTCTAACTTTTTGTTAGTTTTCTCATCCCTTTCTTTAAAGGAGTTTTTCACCTCTTCTTTAAAGTCTCTATAACTTTCATAATATTACATTTAAAGCCGATTTCTTCTACTTCTTCTGGGATAGGTTGCTCAGGTTTTCCTGTTCCATACTCACTGGATTCTGGTGTTATCATGTTGCTTTTCAGGTTGTTGGATGAATTCTTGGATTGGCGGCTGCCCATCTCTTCCTTCAAATGTGTAGGGAGTCTCGGTGGCCTGATCCCTTAGTCCGGGTATATCTGCCTGCACTGGGTCAGGGCCCCTTGCTGGCCCAGGACCGCACAGTTGGTCCGGATGTATCTGCCAGCACTGGATAAGGGCCCCTTGGGGTGGCACCTGGATGTATCTGCTGGCTCACTTGATTTTTTTATAACAACCTGATGAAGGTCAGTATAAATATAGGTCCTATCTTCAAATAAGGAAACTGAGGCAGGATGGAGGTAGAGAGTGGGGATTAAATAGTAACATAATAGGCCATGTTCACAACATGTTATACAACTGAAGACTTGACTTAGAACACTTTGGTTCTAGAACCTTTCTCCCTGCTACTTAATTCTCCCAAAACTCTGTAGTCACAAATTTATAAAATATCGGTATCCTATGGAGTCATCGTTTAGAGACCTCTACTCAAGTGAATGCCTGCTTTGCTGTTTTGGGTTTATTTTTGCAAATGTTCCAAGAATCTTATTGACATTGAATCAGGTTCTTCCATGGTCATGTTCCACATAACCACTCCCCATGCCCACATGCAACAAGTGAAGTATCATTTTCATGAGAATAAAGAAGAGACATAACAGATACAGCATATAAATGGATCTCTTTTAGATATATCATTGGAATATATCTCAGCAAGTTTCTGCATTTGAATTATTTGTAGGAATTTTAAAACTTTTACTTTTTCTTTTACTCAGCTGCATTATCTGTAAGTTATGGGGAGGTACACATGCCACCAAGTCACGCCTAGGTAATCTTGATCAAAGAGAAGCATCACTTCATTTTTGTGCATGTTATTATCTGAATATATTTGAATTTATATATTACTATTTGAATTTCAAGTCATTATGGAGCCAATATAATGCAGTCTTCTTATTTCCATATCCAAGAGAATTTGGGATTCCTAAAATAAGTTAAGGACTTTGTTTTAGGAACTTTATTAACCATTTTTATACAGCTTCCATCTGTGCGTGTTCACTGTTCCTATCTCTTTTGGTTACTGTTTGATAGGTCAAATTTTTTAATATTTATGATGCCTCCTTAGAGAGCTTCTAAAGTTTCAAGGTTCAAAGAAATCACATTTTTCAGAATGTCACTGTGGAGTGGCTTTCCACAGAACTACTGACACCCTAAACAGTGGGAGGAGTTTGGAGAGAACTGACATTCAGTCATGGTGTTGCTGATCGCAAAGGCAATTAGTGCCACAGGTCGTGACCACTGGCCTATCAGCACATTGCACATGGCCTGGAAATGCCACGCGTTGTTTATTTATTTATATCCTTTTCTCAAGATGAATAAATGTTAGACAGAAATCTCAACCATAGCAGAGCTTTAATGATCTGGAGGTCACTTATCTGATATCTGTGAACATTTAAAATGCAACTCCTGATCTAGTAGTAAAAGGCCCTGCAGCTGCCAAAACAAATGTTAGAAACACAAAATACCAAGTTTATTATTTACCAAAAGGGCTAAAGTGTATTTTTTCCTTACGTTAATAGTTCTAATTGTTCTGATAATGAGATAGCCAGTTCCTAACACAACAGCAGAGGAAGGAGGAAATTCAAAGCTTCATAAACAAAAGCTAAATGTTTCTAGTTGACAGTTTAAAAAATGAACCAAACTCTGAGAATCAGAAAAATGAAAAGGGCAATGTGCCTTGGAGCTGTGAAGACAAGGTACCAACAGTATTCAGGGCAGAGTATAATTACTTAACTTGATTACAGTGAGCCTAAGTATTAAACAATAGCTAAATTACCTTCAGTGTAGGCTACTTAATAAGGCAAATGTTTATAATCCATTTTAAAAGAGATTAACCAATTTTTTCCCTTTGAGAAAGTATAGAAGGCAGTGCCGAACTATGTGGAAATATTATATATTAAAACCTGGCAAAGGAGGTACACTTTGATGTCCACCGTAGTAGTTGTCAGATTGTTCATTTCTTTGTTTGTGTCACAAGACATCGATCCCAGACTCTGGGAAGGATGAAGTGTAGATATAACATAAATTTGCTCAATTGGCTGATTTTGGAACTCACTCGCAGTGCTTAGCCACCTGCACACAAAAATGGGGTACTCTTTATATGTAGCTCTTTATAATTACCTTTTATTGTCTGTACTTAAGACTAACTCCTACTCTAACCTTGCCTTGACAATTAATCTAGGACCTGCTGTAAGGCAGCTCAAAGATCTGTTCTATTCTAGCAGACCACAGTTTCTGCAAAAGGCAGGCATTGCATGGAATCGCGTTATCTCACACCCTGTAGGTTATACTGCAGTGGTAATTACAGTGGGCCCAGTGAGCCTAAAGTGAATTGGAAGCCTTTGTGGTGAGCTTCTTTGGAAATGAAATTTTAGTCAGGGAAACTAAGTTTGAACTCAGGGTAATGAGATTTTAGTGATATTCGGCTCTAATTCCTGGGCTGCCAATGTGGTTCAAGCAAGGTCCAGGTAGTTTTCTCAGACTCCATGTAGACAGGTAAGTGACACTAATTATTCTACTCTGGGAGATGTGAGCTTGTTAAAATGTTAAATTTACTTAACAGTTTCTCAAGTTGAGCAAATCTGCATTTTTATTTGCTTTCTGGAAAAAAATCAAAGATTTAAAAAGTATTTCTCATTTTGCGAAGTTGCTTACTATCTTGATAGAAAATAGGAAAATTAAAATGTCTCACTTCATGATCTTGCTACACTCTCTCCTCAATGGTAATACTGGTTAAACTGCTGTTTGCTGACCACTAGCTGTGTTCACAGTGTCAGTTATCTGCTGGAGATAAGGGGATAAATAGAGAAGAAATCCCCTCTCCTCAGAAGGCTTCTATTTTACTGAGTTGGAGACAAACAACGTGTATAAATAAATAAGAATTTGCACCGGTACTCTGATGTGTATTAAAAGTTGTGCAAGAAAGAATAGGACTGTTTCTGTTAGGACTGTTACATTCAAGACTGACGTCTTGAGCATCGAGGGAAGCAGCCATCCCAAAGCTAGCAGAGATGCAGTTCAAGAGTGAGACTTGAGCAGTGCTGGAAACAGCTGGCAGAAGAGCAGGATTAGATGGAGAGAAGCATCACGACAGAGCTCTGAACAGCTCGTCTGTTCGAGGGGGTGAATAAGCCCAGTAGGAGCAGCTAAGTGATCTAGAAGGATAGTTCTGGTAATTGAGGTAGAGATGAAAGCAATTGGTAGCTCACCTGGGAGCTTTTAGAATATGATAAGTGGATTGGATTTATCCTACAAAATGAGACACCGTTAAATAGTTTTTAATAGAGGAATGGTATGGTTTCATGTGTTTTGAAGAGTTCCCATCCGCTTACTGAAATAGTAGACTGGTAAGGAAGCCAGAGGATGTGTTCAAGAAAAAGGCGGGGTGCTAGAGCATTGGTGGTGAGCATTTGGATGCAGGATCATTGGTAACTTTGCCCTGAAGCAGGGAGAGGTGGATCTCCTGGAGATGGTAAGTATGGGGACAGATGATGAATTGGGTAGCAGAAACTGCTGAATGAGAAGCCAAGGATAAATCTTAGTTTGGTTGCTTAAACCAGGCAAATAGCATTATTTTCAGAGATGAGGAAGATAGAAAATTGCTATACTTGTTTTTGGCATATTTGTGCTGAAATGTCCATTAGCTATCTGGACAATACAGAATATCTGATTTTTCCCCATCTAGAGTCTAATGGCAGAAGTAGCGGGGATACATTAGGTCCCACATTTAGTAAACTTCCCCAAATTGCAGGGAATACACCCCTCAGTTTTGTCTTACCTTGCAACAAGAATAAATGCATGCCACAAACATGTATGTAATTTTGTGCAAACATATTCCTGGAAAGTCCTTTAAAGTTCAAAAAAGGAATTCAATGACTATTATTCTGATGAAAATTAAAAATAACTCATCCTTATCTATTATTGGAATACTGTGTTGTTTATCTAAGACCCTTTGAGAAGATTTCCTTTCAACCTTTACATAAAGTTGCAGGTGTGGCTTTAGTTTAATTAGAGTCCTGAGGATAGTGGAGAGAATCACTTAGGAGTTTGCCAACCCTTAATGCTTAATTTCTGCATTGGAAAGTTTTAAAATTAGACAAGGAACTTCCAGAGCCTGGAGAAAATTCCTTTACTTTCTATTGACTTCAGAAACATCCAGGTCTCCTGGCGTTCTTCTTCAAATTATCATCTCACAAATGAATAGGAAAAAGATCGGGGCAATGGGCTTGCTTTTAAAGTTGAAGGTGGAACAACACAAGCTTTAGAATAGACACCACCATCTCTTCGTCTGAGTGCAGTTGGTTTGGGAAGAGATGATGTGTTTGTGTCCTCTTTGGAGATGCTAGAACAAAGCCCTGGACCTCAGACCAGGGGATGTGGCCTGAGGTCACCAATTTATATTATCAAAGTTGATGGGAGTGCATGATTATCATCCTGATGCTTGGAAGGCAGAAGACTAAAACCTCAAGGTCAGCTTCAACTACACAGTGAGTCTGAGATCGACCTATTTACATATAACTCTGAAGAAAAAAAAATGTCCTCAAAGTGTTAGAAGATTTCTCTGAGTCCCTCTCGTTTGGCATTTCCTTTTATCTCCACATGGTCTCCCCATTATGATTGCCTCTCTCTTACTCTACTCCTCTTATGAAGACAGCAATCATACTGACTGGATTCATTCATGTTATCTCATCTTACTCCATTGTTTTACATTCATTTGTTTTTCAATGAAGGCTGTCTTTATAGAGCA
This sequence comes from Ondatra zibethicus, assembly GCA_004026605.1. Classification (NCBI taxonomy): domain Eukaryota; kingdom Metazoa; phylum Chordata; class Mammalia; order Rodentia; family Cricetidae; genus Ondatra; species Ondatra zibethicus. Next base: position 6,531 of record PVIU01018610.1, read on the forward strand.
CAAGCTTAGTTGCCCTTTTAAAAGCTGTATCCCCATGTAGTCCATGTTGAGGTGTTTGGAAATAGGTCTTCAACATTATAAATTTTGGAGAGGATAGATCAGTCTATAATCATGTCTAATTTAATTCCTGAAGAAAAATTCAGTGTTGTATAAACTTTAAACTTACTGTTTTATTTTTACAATTTTAATACTGTTACCAGTTCTTATCCTCCCTTTCCTTGTTAACCTTCAGAAATCAAGTTCCACAGCACCCTACAGTCTTATTTAACTGCATGATGATTTGACAATACATTTTGCTCTGACCTAAGAGTCTATAGTCACACAGTGTAGCCCTGACTGGCCTGGACCTCACTGTGTAGACCTTGACTGCCTGGATCTCACAGAGATCCAGCTGCGTCTGCCTCTGCCGGGGTTAGAGGAGTGATCCCTGATAGTCAGTTGATTGCAGATTTTTTGATGCCATTGGATTGTGCTCTGCACCACAGTTCATTCACTTATTCTGCACTCCCTTCATACCCTAACCCTGGGTATAATGGAGGAGTGCAGTTAAGGCTGCATTCGATGAATACTAGTATTTAGCCTGGTCTTCAGAAGCAAATGAGAAGGTGAAACACATGCAAGTGCAGGCAAACTATATTCCATGCATGGTGTCTAGGAAGATAATATTTTGCTTATTACTCAGAACATGCTATGTTTTGATGCTGTGCTTAATTGGTTTAAATTTCTTTGATGTTATTACTTTCACACAGAGAATACCATGACTTCTTTCAGCCAGTGACTATTAGAATAAGTGAAAGAGTAAGAACAACTGGATGTAAAGGAACCAGTGTTATTCCCATCCACTGGATCTGCATATCTCTTCTGCTCTGTTGGAAAGATCTACCCAAAGGGACTTTCCATTATTAGCCCATGTTCATTTCGATAGTGCTTTCCTTTGAGCAGTGTTGAGCTCTTGGGATCTTTAGGTCATTTATATTTGACAGTGCTCACTGCCCAGGATAAGCAGCTCTTAGAGTTCCCTGTAGGAAGAACATGAGAATAGCAGACCTCTTTATGGATGAGATATTGCTCTAAGGCTGAATATCCCAATGTGAAGTCAACTAACCACTGTAGCAGTATAAATTTGAATGGGCTAAGTTTAAGCCTTCAATTACTCAGTTATACCAGCTGTACTTCAAGTGATAACTAGCCCTGCCTAGCAAGTGATTAAAGAGCCCAGAACATGAACCATTTCCATATGAGCAGAGTTCTGTTGTTAACTCAAAGATTTAGATCACAGAATCACTTGACCATTTTTGACATATAGATTATAATAAACAGTGCCAGTTATTGTACACTTTACCATATGCATAATAAAATCTCCCGTTTCAAATGAATAAATGAAGACTTGGGGTTGATTTTTTCCAGGTCTACAAGTAAGAAAAAAAGAAACCCCAGATAATGGCAAAAATACCTCTTTTCAATGACTAATTCAATATATATAGAATGGTCTTGAACTATACTTTAACATGTGTGTATTTTACATGTGAGTTAAATATGTAAAGCTATTTATTAACATAAATATATAAAACTATCTTGGTTGACATCTAAATTAGTGACTTCATTGTAGGAAATAGTGAGACTTGTCTTCACGTTTCCATACATCTACACAATAAGCTCCAGCCATCCTCACTTCCACTATTGCACACTTCTGTCTCCATCTTGTACCCTTCCTCTTCCTCAGTACTCTCCCTGCTGTCTTCATGACTGGTTTAAAATCCAGATCACATGTGAAAAGAAGCATGTTATTTGTCTTCTTGAGTCTTCCTCATTGCTCTTATCATGCTCTCCAGTCCTACTCCATGTTTTCTGAATGACATATATCAGCATTTTTATGACTCAATAATATGCCAGTATTTGTATATCTCACATTTTCTGTATCTGTTCTTAGGCTGATTCTACAACTTGGCCATTGTGAACAACAATTTTCAAGTATCTCTGTCATACACTGACTTATATGTGACTGAGGAAAGTTAAAAATAATTTATCTTTATATGTTATTGGGACACTGGGTTTGGACCTAAGACCCCTTGAGAGATAACTTTGAGAAGATTTCCTTTTAACCTTTTACATAAAGGTTCAGGTGTGGCTTTAGTGTAATTATAGAGTCCTGAAGATATAGATATAGATCGTGTGTGTGTGTGTGTGTGTGTGTGTGTGTGTGTGTGTGTGTGTGTGTGTGTGTACACCTATGATTCAAATATATTATCAGGATTAGGATACTCAGCCTAACCCTGCTGGCTCTAGCCTTAGGTATCTGTACTCAAGAGAAGCCTGGATCTTGATTGCACTGCAGAAAGGACTTCAGGATAAGACAGTATGAAGTAGAATTGGGATCTATTTAGAAGGTAATAGAACATACTTCAGACTTAAGTATGGGTGGTGAGAGAGGTGCACCTTGGTGTCAATATGGATTTTGGTTTTTGAAGTTGCATTTCTCAAAGGATGCAGTTTACAACCAGGTTTAGAGATAACGCAGAGTTTAAATTGTTTGAAAATATGTTCTGGTTTTTACGTAGTTATCTTTTTTGTTTTATTACTTAAAAAAATACCAATCCAAATTCCCACACTCTCCTCTCCTCCCACTCCCCTCCCACTCCCTCCACACACCCTCCCACCCCACCCCTTCCAATTCTAAGAGAGGGCAATGCACCATGCCCTGTGGAAAGTCCAAGACCCTCCCTACTACATCTAGGTTGAGCAAGGTTTACATCCAAAGAGAATAGGATCCCAAGAAGCCAGTACATGCAGTAGAGACAAACCCCAGTGTTACTATCTGTGGCCCCTCAGTCTGCCCCAACTGTCAACCACATTCAGAGGAACTAGTTTGTTCCCATGCTTGTTCACTCCCAGTCCAGTAGGAATTGGTGAGCTCCCATTAGCTCAGGCAAACTGTCTCAGTGGATGACCCCTCATGGTCTTGAATTCCTTGCTCATACTCTCACTCCTCCCACTCTTCAACTGGATCTTGGGAGCTCAGCCCAGTGCTCTGCTGTGGGTCTTTGCCTCTGTTTCCATCTGTTGTTGGACGAAGGTTCTATGGTGATATTTAAGATATGAGAGCAAGGAAAGAGATATCTTGATTGAGGGAGCCATTATGGGGCTAGCAAGAAACCTGGCTCTAGAAAAATGCCCAGGAATCCACAAGGATGACTCCAGCTAAGACACTAAGCAATAGAGGAGAGGGTATCTGAACTAGCCTTGCCCTGTAGTCAGACTGATAATTATCTTAAATATTACATATTTATCTTAAAGAAATTTCTTTAGCAAATGACTGCAACACAATTTTTTGAGTTTGTATATGAGAAAGACATGTTAATAGACTTAAACTGAAAAGTTACATACATGACATTAAGCATGATTCATTGGCAGTTTAAACATTTTTTTGAGATATCGCTCAGGAAAGTAAGTATTATCTCTGCAGGCAAGTACTGTCCCCCCCACCCAGTACTGTCAAAATTCTTAAACCCTCAGCCCACTAGAAATTAAATCAGATTCCAGGGTAAGGAACTGTTTTACTTCTTGTGTTGTTTTTATTGTTGTTGTCATTTGTTTATTTTGGTTTTTAAATTTTCTCTTTTTATAATATGGCTCAGAGGTTAAAAGCACTGGCTGATCTTCCAGAGGTCCTGAGTTCAATTCCCAGCAACCACATGGTGGCTCATAACCATCTATAATGAGATCTGGTGCCCTCTTCTGGCCTACAGGCATACATGCAGGCACAACACTGTATACATAATGAATGACTAAATAAATATTTAAAAAAGATTTAAAAAATAGTATCTCAGTCGTATTTGTAGTTGAGGCTTTGTGTTGCTTTCCATAGAAGTGGCACTGATTACATTCTTGCTAATGTACACACACACACACACACACACGGAGGAAGAGGGATAGAAGGAGAAGAAAGGAAGAAAAAGGGGGAGAGGGAAAATGAGCCCACTCTTAACAGCATTTTTCTTGTTTCTTGATCATAGCCTTCCTGCCTAGAGAGAGATGGAATCTCAATGCTGTTTTGATTTGTACTTCCCTTATAGCTAAAGGTGTCAAGTATTTTTTTCATGTATTTATTGACCATTTGTACTTCATGTTTTGCCAATTATCTAGTTTGTTAGCCCATTTACTATATTGGTTATCTATTCCTTTAGATGTTTAAATTGCTTAAGTTCTTCATAAACACTGAATTTCCAACCCCATCAGATGAAGACCTGGCATTCTCAGACGACTCTTTCATGTTCTGTAGACTGTCTCGGTATAGTAGTTGTTTATCCTGCTGTCCAGAATCGTATTCCAGGTACCCACACAGTTCTTGCTAGTATATTATGCTATTAGAATCCATTTCAGAAAATCCCTTTCTTGTTATCTTAATTTTGAAGTAGTTTTCCTGTTTTTTCTTCAGTAGCTTCAACATTTCATATCTTAAGATTTGAGACTTTTGATCCATTTAGGACTGATTTTACATGATGAGAGGAGAATTGAGGGATCTAGTGTCTGTTATACACATATTTAATGTTGCCTGCACCACTCATTCAAGAGGTTTTTTTCTCGAAAAGTATATATTTTAGTACCTCCAGCAAGAATCAGGTGGCTATAGCTGTCTGGATTGGTTTCTGGGTCCTTTGAACTATTCCGCTGTTCTGTGTCTCTGTTTCTGTGCTAACACCATGTTGTTTTTGTTTTTCTTGTTCTGTAATATGATTTAAAATCAAATATTGTGATACTCTTGGTACTGTTTTTCTTTAAATTTCTATGAAAAAAGTTATTTGAATTTTGATTAAGTCTACACTGAATCTGTAGTTTGTTTGTTTTGGCAATGTGGCCATTTTCATGATATTCCATCCACCTATGAATCTGAGAGCTCTATCCATCTTGTAGTGCCTTCAATTTCTATCTCCAGTGTTTTATATTTTTCATTGCTGAGGTATTGAATCCCTCTGATTCAGTTTATTCCTAGATGATTTGATTTTGGGGGGCCATTGAGAGTGAGATTTTACTGACTAATTTCTAGTCATGTTTCTTGGCATTATAAGAAAAAGTAGTGATCATTGTATGCTGAATATATATATATATATATATATATATATATATACTGATAATTTTCATAAAGCTTTGATCAGCAAAGACAATCTGAATTCCTTTTTTTATTCATTTACCTTGTATTTGTTTTTCTTATCTTATTGCTCTAATACTTTAACTACTATGTTGAATAAGACTTTAAAGAGTAGAGAAACCATTGCTGCATTTATAAATTTAGGAGAAATGTTTTTAGTTTTTGTCCATCTAGTATAATATGCACTGTTACTTTGTTGTATATTGCCTTTATTTTGTTTCAATATGAGACATCAGATATTAAATTTAAATGGCTTTTATCATGAAGAAATGTTTATGTTGATTGACACATGCCTTTTGCATCTATTGAGATGATCCTGTGATTTCTATGATTCTGCTTATGTGGTATTTAACTGTTATTGATTTGTGCTGTTGAACCAACTTGATAGTTATGATCTTCGTAATGTGTTGTTTAATTTTATTTACAAGCATTTTATTGATGAATAAAATCATCCAAAGAAATTATTCTATATTTTTCTGGTTTTGTTGTACTTACTCAGCTTTGGTATCTAAGTAACATTGGCATTATAGAATGAATCACGACTGTTTTATGGGTTAGTTTGAAGCATGTTGGTGTTTGTCTTAATACTTCTTTAAATATTTTCCAGTGAATCTATCATATCTTGGGCTTTTTTATTTCAGGACACTATTATTGCTTCAATGCTCCTTTGATTAATCTGGCTAAGAATTTCACAATCTTTCTTATGTTTTCAAAAGTAAATTCTCTTTCAATAAATCTTTTTATTTTTTTTTAGTCTCCATCTTCTTACCTTCTATTATGAATTTTATCATTCCATTTCACCTAATTATTATATTCAGCTTGTTCTTTTTCTAAGGGGCATCATTAGGTTATTGACTCAAGACCTCATTGATATTTTTAATGTAGGTGCTTAAAACAGAACTGTACTGTTGTATCCCAAAGGTAAGCTAACTCCTCTTTTCATTTGATAATAAGAATTTTTAAATTTTCTACTTTTGCTCAGGAATTTGTATAGAACCAGCAGTTTCTTTGAGGGTGATATCCAATTTATTCCATTATGATTTGATATAATATGTTACTATTATTTTCCTCTGTATATCTTTTAAAGCAGCATAATTCTTTGGGGAAAATTTCACTATAATATGGGTTCAGGTTCCTTCTGCTTCTTTTGTTCTTGTTCCTGGTGTCTTTAGGTAGTGAGGTCTGTCTGCCATTGATAGATGCCCTTATTCTTAACAGGTTAACAGGTTGCCTTCTTGTGCGGCAGTGGAAACCTGCCCGGCTACTAACCTCTCGAGAATGTAGAGGTAATTTCCCATCCTAACAGTTTGTTTTGAAATGAAATCTGAGCTTCATGACTGCTTTCTGTTCTTCTCTCTGCCAGATCTAAGTAATGTTTAACTAGAGAAAGCACAAAATAGCATAGATTGAATATATCTTCTCCAGACAATGTTTGCAGGTGTTTTGGACTTTTGTAGATTTTGGAAGATAGATGGATGCATATGTGTTCATAGATATGAATACATATGTGTATATATGCAGATACCATATCTTAGGAATGGGAACAAAATTTAAACACAAAATTTATGCTTATATATGTTTATACTTGTAACCTGAAGGTAATTTAAAAATATTATTTTAATATTTTTATACATGAAGCAGCCTGTGTACTTTGAATCATCAGAAAACAAAGGCATCACTGTCTTTATCATATATGCGTATGATATTTTAGATTGTTATGTAAAAGATATATATCAGCTTAAAGGATCTGTGCAAGTTTTTGCCCTTTGGGTTTACTGAATCAACTGTGTGTTTTACATCTGTGTTTCAGCTGCAACCTACATCAATGATAGTAAATTAGGCATGAGGTTTTCCACTTGTAGTATTGAAAACAGTGTTCAAATATTTTGGATTCAGGAACATTTCATATTTTGGATTTTTGAGTTAGAGATGCTCAGCCCATTCCTTTTACTGAGGCAAGGTGGTCTCCCAATGGAAAAATATACTCCTTGCACAAGAGTAGAACTCTGAAGGCTTTAGGAGTCCAGTCTCTGATTCATGCTTCCCATGAGCTATAAAACATGCTGGCAGAGGCAGTTAGTGTAACTTTCTTGAGAAATGGATATTACTGAAAAAGGGAACGAATGCATATCCTTGAATGAGAGCTTTTATGGTGGCTGTGCACTGATGAAATACTAAAGTTATGTGTGAATTAGAAGTATGAGTAATGGTTTCAAATGCAACAATATAACAAAGGACCTTTGGAGGCTAGAACAAAGGTGAGGTTTATATAGAAGGAGATTCTTCTTGTAGTCTTATTTTGTCAATGCAGTTTGGTTACTGAAAAAAAATCAAAGGAAACGGAGGCAGTGGGAAGCAGATTTTGGTCCTTGGTAGAGAGAGAACCGCAAATGAGGGCTCTTTCTTCATGTAGTTCCTGCACAAAACCATTTCTCGTGGCTATCTGGAGCATGGGGAGAGGCTGTAGAGACAAATTAGCCTCCCCTTCCACAGGTTCAGAAGATGAACTGGTGCTACCAGTGGCAGGTAACTGGGAGCCAAGGGCCCAAGAAGAACCTCCTGTGGAGATATTTGAGTACCCCGAGTGTCTGCTGTGCAAAGGAATTAGTCATCTGTTACTGTACTGCATGTTACCCCAACGCTGGGTAACTTCAATAGCAAACTGATTTGATTATACCTTGGTTTTTGTGGGTCAGGAACCTGGGTTTGTTTTAAGTGACCATGTTAGTCACTTTTCATTGTAGTGACAAAATTACCTGAGAGATACAGGAATCGAGAAAAATTTATCTTGGTTCATGATTCTGTAGATTTCATTCCACTGTCACTGATGTCCAAGTGTCTGGTTAAGGTGGCACTTCTGACGGAAGGACATGATATTGGAAACCTGCTTGTTTCTTGGCAGCCAGTAATCAGGGTGCACATAGAGTTAAAATACACTCTTCAAAGACATGCTCCAAGTGACCCAGTCCCAATAACTAGGCCCTTTATTGTAGTGGTCCATTCAACCATAGATAATGAGATTACATACTTCTATCACCTGTTAATGTCATCACCAGCTGGGAACCAAAATTGGCATATAAACTTTTGAAGACATTTTATATAAGAACCTTAATTAGGAATCCTCTGGCTCAAATTCTTTCCTAATGTTGTTCTCATCTCAGTAAAGGACTTGAGGAGGGACACTTCTAGGCTCACTCACCTGGTTGTTGCCTGGCCCATGGTCCTTACTGGCTGTTAGCCAGAGGTATCTGTCCCTGACTATGTAAGTTCCTCCATAAGGCAGCTGGCATCAAATTGAGCTAATGGGACAGCAGGAGAGGCATACAACATCCAAAGAACACTCTTTCTTTGGCCGGTACTTGGAGGTGGTCACATTAGTGCATTTTTGCTGCATTCTTTTCAATGGAGCAAGTCACTAGGTCCAACCCCACTCAAAGAGCAGGGAATGAGCAAGGGTATGAGCCCCAGGTCAAGGGGGGGCAGGAAAATTGCAGCAGGCTGTCTACATAGCACAGTGGGACTGGAGGCCGCGTATGTAATATATTATAGAAATACACCTGTTTTCTCAGTCATGTGTTTTAAAATGTAGCACAGCCTTGTATTTTATTCAGCCATAATGAATAAAGAGTTAAACAAGTGCCATCACAAGCGCACAAAAGCTGGACAATTTCTGAAAGTTTCCCAAAGTATAATCAGATGTGTATGTGTGTGTGTGTGTGTGTGCGCGTGCGCGCGTGCACGCGTGCTGTGCTGTGCTATCATCAAGAGGTTAGGATTTTTGACAAGGTGTGTGAGCTAGGTCATTCATTTGGGAATGGATTTCATGTTAGCCCGAAAGGAAGGGACTCTGTAGTAAAAGGGGCGCGGGCTGCGTTCCCGGCGCCTGGTTCCCTGCGCAGGGCTCCTTGTCCTGCCCGGCTCCCGGTGAGTGCCCGAAACAATTACACGGAAACTGTACTTATTTAAATACTGCCTGGCCCATTATCTCCAGTCCCTTATTGACTAACTCTTACATATTATTTTAGCCCATCTCCATTAATGTGTATCACCACTTGAGTTGTGGCTTACCGGCATGAGTCTAATCAGTGTCCATCTTGGGCCGGAGAAGCATGGCATCTGCCACACTGCCTTCTCTCTCACAGCCTTCCGTTCTGTCTACTCCACCCACCTAAGGGCTGCCCTATCAAAAGGCCAAGGCAGTTTTCTTTATTTAACCAATGAAAGTAACACAAATACAAAAGACCTTCCTACACCAGGATTCAGACAGAACCAAGCATGAAACACAGAATCTGAGGAGAGGTGAGGGTAGATGGACAAAAGGCCGATGAGGAAATGGTCCAGATGAGACAGGAGCATACTCAGAAGAAAACTCTGTGCTTACGGCAGCCCCACCCTTCTATCAGGGTTCCCTCTTTTCTCTTTGTCTTGCTTTTCCTGGCACTTCCCAAGGCTGAATCCTGAAGACCTTGAGAAGAGGAGAAGGAGCCAGCTTCAGTGAGCTGGGTCTTCAGTGCCTCGGCTAAAGCATCAGAAAGACGCCAGGGGCTTTAGTCACCCTTACTGCTTTCAGAGAGCCTGGGACATCTTACAGACAAAGAAAACTTCCTGCTAAATGATTCATTTTTAAGTCTGTTGGTTGCACTGTATTTGAGAAAACAGAAGCGTGACTAAGCTTTGTGGCACATAATTGATACCTAAGATGAGAATGGAAGGAATGGAGAGAACCTAGACACAACCAGTCCCCAAGCCATGCATGCCCCAGCTTCATGTGCAACAAAGTCATTCCTGCCTCTTGCTCTCTTCTGGCTGCCCTGAGGCAAACGTTTCTGAGCAGCAGTTCACATATCTCAGAGGGCTGAGGTATAACTATTTGGGGCAGAGCAGCATTGGCTGTTTCTGGGCAGAGCTCTAACACCTTCTATTTCTTAGACATGATATCCAGGATGTGGGGTTTAGGGTTTGTTGTGGGGAGGAGCTACAGGTGAGGTTAGGAATACAATGTCAGCTTAGGGAATATACATGCAGCTTAAATTTAGGCATCAGACCCCAGTGATCCTTAGTTTCACATAAGCTCTGAGTCACGGATTCATGAGTTTCATGACAAGTGACTGGATCTGGGTTATCTTTAGGTTCTGGGTACATGCTGTTAAAGAAAACATGTACATGTTTCCAGGGTGTGTTTGACCCACAGAAAACCATGTGGTGGTGTTTCTCCCACTGCAATCAATCTTCAGCTCTAAGTAAAGAAGATGTAATATTTTTTTGCCTTAAACCTTCTAGTTCCTACTCTGTCCTCTCCACAGTTGGTGGATATCACTATGTCCCTCTGGCCCTTACTGGAGACATCTCACAGTGCCTCAAACAACCCAGAATTTCCAACAGCAAATGCATTTCACCTAATTTGGCTTCTCATTTTATTACCACCATTGCATGGCTTGAGAAAATAACAAATTCGGAACTGGACTAGTTTTGGCAAAAAGCTCGTGCACAACACCCATCCGCACACACACAAATGGTGGCTTGCTTCCCCTGCCCCCAGCAGTGACTGTCACTCCCTTTATTGGAGCTGGCACCCCTTCCTACTCTTCCCACTCCATGCTCCTCATTTTCTATGCATCACTCGAGATAGTAACAGTTCTCATTTGCCTGGCAGAGCCTGAGAAACATACATGGGGATGAGAGTGTCTACTGGCAGAAAAGAGAGACATAAATTTTAACAGTGGGAAACATGGACGCCACAATCAAGTAAGTGAGGCAGAAAAGCAGGTTAACTCTAGAACTATTGATTCCTCTGTGACATCTATAGCAATCTTCCAGAATCTAGTAGGGTTGAAGAGGGCCTGGGAAGTCTACTGATCAGAAGTCAAATCAAGAGGGCATGGGGGTCTCGAGTGAGCTTGGAGACTCAGAACAACAATAATAAAAATTTGAATTAATGAGTTTTTTATAATAACATTGTGCTTTGCTATTAGTTTCTAGAATGCCTGTGTTAGGATTAGTGCCAGTTTGTAGATAAGGTTTACTGAAACTAGGTGCTCACCCAAAGTCAAGAAGTCAGTCAACAGGGATTCAAACCGGAGCCTTTGCAAGTTCATTCTGGCGTGCTTCTATTGAAGCACAATCACTAACTTCATCACGCTATCCGTGTCACTGGGTATCTAGTTGAAGGGCCGGAAAGGGCTGCTGTGCTGTGGAAACCAAATGGAATTGAATGTCAGAGCAAGGCTTTGCAGGCCAGCTCTGGTTATTTGCACTCTCAGGATTGGGCTCAAAGAATAGGAAAACCCCAGTTGATGTTGTGGAAAATGTCTGTAGTTATGGAGTGCCAGCGGACACTGAAGGGGATGCTTCCCACTTATAGTTTCAGTCTGTCAGTCCCTTAGATGCTGGCAGTTGATTGTGAAATGGAAATGGTTTGCTTTTCCTTTAATTTCCAATTTCCAATGTAAGACAGACATTGCCTTGAGTAATCACTTAAGGATAATTTAGGCTTTGTGCTCTAAAACGGTGTCTCGGCTGTCAGAAAAGCCATCCGCAACCCCATGAAAACCAGCACTGTATGCTTTTCTAAACCACTCTACCAATTTTACAAACATCTATAACATGTCAGTGGAAATTAGGCTGTGTATCCTGTTGTTACAAAGAGACATAGGCCATTAAGTGTTGATAATTCCTAAAAAGCTTTTGCAATATAGATGAAAAATAAAAAAGGATACCAATGTCTACTGAGTATTTATTATATGTAAATGCTTTTGTGGAGGTTCTCTTTGTTAATTCAATCCTCAAATAATCTTTGGAAAAGTGAATAGTATTCCAACATTTTTAAAAAATGATGAAAAGTTAATTTGTCCCAGGCCTTATTGCTGAAGCCAAAAATAAGAATTCAGCCTCACTAGTCTGATTCCAGGGCCCAGTGCTCTTCACTAATCGGAGCTGTAGTAGATTTTATATAAAAACTGAGTCACAAAATTAATCAATGAACAAGACAGCCTTTAAAACCATCATAAGACTTTAATCATTGTTACATAAAAACCTACAGCAATGCATTAGTATCAGAGGAGATTTGGGCTCTGTGAATGTCAAGCCCATCTGAGAAATTCTTCATCGCAGCAGCACCAATGACATCCTAGCTCCACCTCTTCTCTGAAAACTCCAGGGATGCTCATTGCCACAGAACCCCCTTTTAAAAAAACAAACAAACTGGTCTTATCCTGTAATTTTAAACAAACAAAGACCACTAGTAATCATCAATTTGACAATTGGAATTTAAGAAAATTTAGAATGTCAAGCACCATATTAAAGCAAAATTTATTTTTTAAAAGAACAAAATCGTAAGTTATAATTTATGTTCAGATGTCTTTGATGCTTTCTGTGTTCGTTTACATTACATTGTGACCAAGATGTGGGTCACTTCACAGGCTGTGCCTAGTTTTAATTGTGGTTAACCTTAGTATTATGGGAGCTTATAATGTCATGGACCACATAATAACCTTTTCGTCAGGCAGATACAAGCTGTTCCAATTTCACATTAAGTTTATAGAATTCATCACACATTCTACTTTATAGTTATGCACATTTTTGGCAGTGCTAGGGATCAAACATCTATTCTGCTTTGTTTTTATTTCTGCAGTACTTGAGAGTTGAACCCGGGGCTTCATGTGTGCTAGATATGTTAGATAAGACCTCTTCCACTGCTGTACATCCCAACCCTTGTTTCTACTTCTTGGTGATCAAGAAATCAATAAAAAGGACTTTATCACTGGAACAGGTGGCTCTTTCTTCCATGTGTAATAATTGTTTGGGAGACAGATTGCCCTAGAGTAGAGAGGTGGTCATACATCAAACACTGACAGAGACATAACCTGAGAGATGTGTCCTAGCTGGCATTACTGCTGACTACATAAGGTTATAGTAGAACTAAATATTCCTGTTTCTGGGAGATCATAGCCATCATCACACCGGAGTGCAATACTTGGTCCACCATCAAACCCATTCAACTGCCAGTCACATGAAGCCTACACAGACAATTATGCCCAGTTCATATTAAATGGTACAGGTTTATGTATTTACTTTTTTCAAAAATTGTTTTTATTCAACTACATATTTTTCTCTGCTCCCTTCCCATCCTCTCCCCTCCCTTTCTAAACTCTCCCATGATCCCCAGGCTCTAAATTTACTCAGGAGATCTTGTCATTTTTCTATTTCCCATATAGATTATATCCATGTATGTCTCTCTTAGAGTCCTCTTTGTTGTCTAGGTTCTCTGGGATTGGGAATTGTAGGCTGGCTTTTCTTTTCTTTATGTCTAAAAGCCACTTATGAGTGAGTACATATGATATTTGTCTTTCTGGGTCTGGGTTACCTCACTCAATATGATGTTTTCTAGATCTATCCATTTGCCCACAAATTAAAATGCCATTATTTTTTTTTCTGCTGTAGTACTCTGTTGTGTAAATGTATCACATTTTCCTTATCCATTCTATGGTTGAGGGGCATTTAGGTTCTTTCCAGCTTCTGGCTATGACAATCAATGCTGCTATGAACATAGTTGAGCACATGTCCTTGAGGTATGATTGAGTATCCTTTGGGTAAATACCCAAAAGTGGTATATACCCCAAAAAAGTGGTACCATTTTCTGGTGTCTTCTTCAATTTCTTTATTTAAAAATTTAAAGTTCTTATCATGCAGGTCTTCCATTTGTTTGTATAGAGTTACTCCAAGATATATTATGATATTTGTGGCTATGGTGATGTTTCTCTGATTTCTTTCTCAGCCCATTTATCATCTGTGTAAAGGAGGGCTACTGATTTTTTGAGTTAATTTTGTATCTTGCTACATTACTGAAAGTGTTTATGAGTTATAGAAGTTCTTTGGTAGAATTTTGGAGGTCACGTGAGTAAACTATCTTATCATCAGCAAATAGTGAGAGTTTGACTTATTCTTTTCTGATTTGTATCCCCTTGATCTCCTTTTTGGTGTCTTATTTCTCTAGCTAGGACCTCAAGTACTATATTGAATAGATATGGAAAGAATAGACAACCTTTGCTTGTTCATGATTTCAGTGGGATTGCTTTGAGTTTCTCTCCATTTAGTTTGATCTTGGCTGTTGGCTTGCTGTTTATTATTGCCTTTATTATATTTAGGTATGCTTCTTGTATCTCTGCTGTCTCCAAGAACTTTATCATGAAGGGATGTTGTATTTTGTCAAAGGTCTTTTAATCATCTAGTGAGATGATCATGTGGGGTTTTTTTCAGTTTGTTTACATAGTAGATTACATTGACAGATTTTCATATGTTGAACTATCGCTGCATCTCTGGGATGAAGCCGACTTGATCACAGTGGATGATTTTTCTGATGTGTTCTTGTATTCGATTTGCCAGTATTTTACTGACTATTTTTGCATCAATGTTCATTGGTCTGAGATTGGTCTGTAATTCTCTTTCTAGTAATGTCTTTGTGTAGTTTCAGTATCAGGGTACTTATAGCCTAATAAAAAGAGTTTGGTAATGTTCCTTCTGTTTCTATTGTGTGGAACAATTTGAAGAGTATTGGTACTAGTTCTTCTTTGAAAATCTTGTAGCATTCTGAGCTGAAACCATGTGGTCCTGAACTTTTATTGGTTGGGATACTTTTGGTGACTGTTTATATTTCTTTAGCAGTTATAGGTTTATTTAATTTGCTTATCTGGTCTTTATTTAATTTTGGTAAGTGATATTTATCCAGAAACTTGTCAATTTCCTTTAAGCTTTCCAATTTTGTGGAGTACAGGTTTTCAAAATGTAACCAAATGATTCTCTGGATTCCCTCTTGTCTGTTGTTATGTCCCCCTTTTCATTTTTGATTTTGTTAATTTGGTTATTCTCTCCCTGCCTTATGGTTAGTTTGGATACAGGTGTGTCTATTTTGTTGCTTTTTTCGAAGAACCAACTCTTTGTCTCATTGATTCCTTGTATTGTTTTCTTTGTTTCTATTCTGTTGATTTCAGCTCTCAATTTGATTATTTCCTGCCATCTAGTCCTCCTGGGTGAGTTAGCTCCTTTTTGTTCTAGAGTTTTCAGGTGTTCTGTTAACTCACTAGTGTGGAATTTTTCCAGCTTCTTTATGTAGGCATTTAGTGCTATGAACTTTTCTCAACACTGCTTTCATTGTGTTCCATAAATTTGGATATGTTGTGTGGTCATTTTTATTGAATTTTAGGAAGGCTTTAATTTCTTCTTGTATTTTGTCCTTGACCCATTGATGATTCAGATGAGCATTGTTTAATTTCCATGTGTTTGTGGGCTTTCTGGAATTAGTATTGCTGTTGAATTCTAGTTTTAAGCCATGGTGATCTGATAAGATTCATGGGGTTATTCCAATTTTTTTTTAATCTGTTGAAGTTTGCTTTGTTACCTAGTATGTGATCAATTTTTGAGAAGGTTCCATGAGGTGCTGAGAAGAAGGTATATTCTTTTATGTTTGGATGAAATATTCTATAGATGTCTGTTAAGTCCATTTGAGTCATAACATCTGTTAGTTCCCTTATTTTTCTGTTAATTTTCTGTCTGACAGACCTGTCCAGTGGTGAGAGTGGGGTGCTGAAGTCTTGAAATATTAGTTTATGAAGTTTAATATGTGATTTAAGGCTTAGTAGTATTTGTTTTATATATAACGGTGCCCTTTTATTTGGGTCATAGACATCCAGTATTGATAGTTCCTCTTAATGGATTTTTCCTATGACTAATATGAAATGTCCTTCTTTGTCTCTTTTGATTGATTTTAGTTTGAAGTCTATTTCATTAGATATTAGGATAGCTACACCAGCTTGTTTCTTAGGTTCATTTGATTGGAAAATGTTTTCCCAACCCTTTATTCTGAGGTGATATCTGTCTTTGAGGTTGAGGTATGTTTCCTATATGCAGCAGAAGGATGGATTCTCTTTTCATATCCAATCCATTAGTGTGTGTCTTTTATATGTGAGTTGAGTCCATTTGTATTAAGGGATATAAATGACCAATAATTGCTAGTTCCTGTTATTTTAGTTTTTGTTGTTGGTGATGTTATCATGCGTGTTTTTCCCTTTTGGGGGATTTGCTGTTGTGAGATAATTTATTGTCTGTGTTTTGTGGGATGTAGCTAACTTCCTTGGGTTGGAGTTTTTCTTCTAGTACTTTGTGTAGGGCTGGGTTTGTGGATAGGTATTGGTTAAATCTGGCTCTGTCATGGAATGTCTTCTTTTGTCCATCTATGGTGATTGAAAGTTTCGCTGGGTATAGTAGTCTGAGCTGGCATCCCGTGGTCTCTTAATGTCTGCATAACGCTTTCATTGTCTCAAATGAGAAGTCAGGTGTAATTCTGATAGGTCTGCCTTTATATGTTTCTTGGTTTTTTTTTTTGCAGATCTTAATATTCTTCCTTTATTCTGTGCATTTAGTGTTTTGATTATTATATGGTGAGAGGAATTTTTTAGTCCAGTCTATTTGGTGTTCTGTGAGCTTCTTGTATCTTCATAGGCATATTTTTCTTTAGGTTGGGAAAATTTTCTATGATTTTGTTGAATATGTTTTCTGTGCTTTTGAGTTGGACTTCTCCTTCTTCTATCCCTATTATTCTTAGGTTTGATCTTTTCATGGTGTCCTATATTTCTTGGATATTTTGTGTTAAGCTTTTGTTAAATTTAATGTTTTCTTTGACCAATGAATCTATTTCCTCTATTGTATCTTCAGCACTTGAGATTCTCTCTTCCATCTCTTATATTCTGCTTTTTATTGTTGCATTTGTGGTTCCTGATGGTTTTCTCATAATTTCCATTTCCAGAATTCCCTCAGTTGGTGTTTTCTTTATTTTTTCTATTTCGGTTTTTAAGTCTTGAATTGTTTCTTTCATCTATTTGATTGCTTTTTCTTGGTTTTCTTTAAGGGATTTGTTGATTTCTTTCAATTTTTGTTCGTTTTTTTCCCTCCATTTCTTTGGGGGAATTTTTTATTTCTTCTTTAATGGCCTCAAACATTCTCCTAAAGTTATTTTTTTAGGTCCTTTCCTTCTGCTTCTTCTATATTGGGGTATTCAAGTCTTGTTGTTGTAGGGCCACTAGTTTTTATTGGTGTTGTGTTTTTCTTTGTGGTGTTGAGTGTGTTCTTACCTTGTCTACCAATCTTTTCCTCTGATTGGTATAGTTGGAGCTGTCTGTGACTCTTTTGTTCAACCTTCCAGATGCTAGTGGATCCAAGGCTCAGATGGTTGTTCTTTGTACTGCAGTCAGGTTCCAGTCACCCAGAAGGTCACTCATTGTTCCCTTAGGTTGCTAGGCACTCCTAGGGGTTGCTCTGCAATCCTGGAGGTTGTTTGGGCCTGCTTCCATGGAGATCACTTTCTTGGGGCTGCTCCTGCTGATGTTGCTGGCTTGGGCCTGCTCTGGCAGAGGTCACTGGCTCAGGCTTGTTTTCACAGAGGTCCCTGGCTCAGACCTGGTCTAGCAGAGGACTCTGACTCTGGCCTGCTCCTTTGGTGGTTTCTTGCTCCCTTGAACCTGCTCCTGTGGAGATCACTGCCTCAGGCCTGCTCCGGCTGAAATCGCTGGCTCAGGCCTGTTCCCACCGATTGTAATTACTATATATTACTATTTTAGAGTAGACTCACACATGTTGCATGGAGGGACTTCTGTGTGTATATTGCATATGTGTGTCCTAGTTCTGAAGACTTGGACAGAAGATGTGGAAGAAGAAGTTAATGGTAACTGGTTATCCCAACTTTATGAACACCTAGACTAATTTTATACTTTATTTTGGTTTTTAACAAGATATTTGAATTAATATAATAAAATATAATGATTTAAAATAGGAAGCTATGAGCTATGTGCATAACTCAGTGGTTGAGCATTTCTAGAAGCATGAGGCCTTAGGTTTGATTCCAGAACTAAATTAAATTAAGAAAACAGAAAAAGGGGAAAGTTTATAGGATAATGATACAAAGAAAGCATTTTTAGATAGATGACTGTATGTTTTAAAGCCAAGTGTTATTGCTCCATTCAATCTAGATGTGCAGCACACTGCCATCTCCATTTGCTTAAGTATACTCTATGATGTTTGTATGAAAATGAGATCATCTGCTAGTGAGTTTCTGAAGATGTACCTTTGTCATTAAATGACACATGACTATGTTACTATCCTGGCACAAGCTTTCCACAAAATGTCTATTATGGCACATGGAAGAAAAAATCAACACCCGCTTCACTGATTGCCTAGATGAGAAAGTCCTATATGTCAATTACTTAACCATAAAGAAACAGAAATGTGGTTCCATCACCTGCACTGGCAAAGAAAGGAAAATATGAAATAAGACTCACAGCATTTCTGTATATTTAATGCAAAGGGAACCAAATGGTATAGTAGAAATAGTCTCCTAAGAATGTATGTTTGCATGCAAATGTTGACTATGTCCTTATTATACCACACATCCTGTTGTGCTTGAAAACCAGGGAGTCTGTACTACATCCTCTTTGTCAACATGTGGGCTTTGGTTCATGACTTTTCTGTCAAAAGAAATAGATAATCTTTATAAAAAAATAATCTTCATGAGAGAAGTATTAGCTCCAGTGGGGCAAATACTTGTTTAACTTGCAAGTAACTCAGACTTCACATACTCTCTCTCTCTCTCTCTCTCTCTCTCTCTCTCTCTCTCACACACACACACACACACACACACACGCATGTGCATACACACACACAAGATAGATAGATGAGAGAGAGAGAGAGAGAGATGGATGGGTGATAGACTAAAAGCTTAGCAGTTTAGTTGAGAGAACATCTGAGTCAACATCTGAGTTCCTGTGATGGTGTTAATTGTCAACTTAATAGACTCTAGACTCACCTAGGAGATAGTCACATGGGCATATCTATGACAGTTATCTCGATTGTATGACTACAGAAACACCATATTGTGCCTATGTTATTCCCTGGGTTAGAATTGTAGACTGTGTGTCGGGAGAAAGGGAGCTGGGCAGCAGCATGCATTCATTGCCCTTCTGACTGTGACAGCTACCCCAAGCCTCTGGCCACCTTGACTTCTCCACTGTGAGCCTGGAACACCAGAATGAACACTTTCTCCCTGAAGTTGCCTTTGTCAGTGTTTCTTCATAGCATCATGAAAATAAACTAGGACAATACTCTTTTTCACTGGGTTTCTTCCTAGAATCCATGGCTAAGTAAATGACTTGTTTCAGAATGGGAGTTGCTGAGTTCTCTTAAGCTGAGACTTGAGGAATGGCTTTGTCCCTCAAACATGTCAATAACTCAAAATACGAACAACACACGTAGTATTCTGTCTGAGACAGGAAGACATCCCGTGGTCTCATGTTTTGGGGTTTCTGGAGATACAGGTTTCACTCGACCCTGTAAATATTGGAGTGCTGGCAAAACATGGCCCTCATGCTGAGCAGTTGGAAGAGGAGATACTGCACCCCACAGAATATTCTCACACCAAAGAAATCAGCCTGGAAGGGCTGTTATACTTCTTCTTTCCAGGATTTTAAACTAAGCTTAGCTTTCAGGTGACATTATGGGTAGCATCAGCCTTCCCAGCTGTGGTCCAGGCTGACAAACACTGTAAATTAACCTTTGACTTTGCTATAGCATGCTAAGTTTAAACATAAGGCCCTGGCCTAACTAAGCCAAACCATATAGTCTTTTAACACTTATTAGGTAGACTTATGCTACACAAAAAAGAGTAAGACACTGAGATATCTCACAGCTAGGAGATAAGCAGGAAAGCTGAACAGTAGTACAAGGTAGCAAATGCTATGACTATGACTAAGTGCTGTGGATCAGAAGATTGTCTTTCAAAGTTTGCAGGCTTGGTCACCAGCCTGTCACTACTGGGAGGAGAGGTAGCCTAGTGAACAGAAGATGGGTAATTGGAAACATGTCCTTGAATAAAGTGTTTGGACTCTCTCTCTCTTTTTCTCTCTCCTTCTCCCTCTCCCTTTCTTTCCTCCCTCCCTTCCCCTTCTTCCTCCCCTCCCCCTCCTTCTTCTCCCTCTCCCTTTCTCTCTGTGTCCCCTCCCCTACCCCTGCTTCTTGGCCCCATGAGCTGGGGAATTTCCTCTGCCATGCACTCCTGCCATGAAATGCTACCTCACCACAGGCTCAAAAACAATGAGATCTATTAAGCATATGCTTAAATCCCTAAAAACATTATCCAAACTGTTTCTTTCTCTGTAAATTAAAAAAAATCTCAGGTATTTTGATATAGACATGGAAAATTGTCCAGCACATATATAGTATGTGTTGAAGATACGGAAGCACAATGGTGGATCTTCCAAAGTCAGACTGTATATGAAAAGGGTTAGAAAATAAGGAATGTGATGGAGCTATAGCTTTCAGAGCAACAGAACTATATGTGTAAAGTCTCAGAGATAATAGAGATTGAAAGCTGCTCCATGGGGCTGAAGTTGAGCATTTTGATGTGAGAGAACGATCACCTGAAATTATACAAAATAAAGTAGGAATGGGAAAACAAAGAACTTGGACTTCATCTATAAAATCTGAATGTTATATGGGAAAGTGGGCAAGAATTTTGAGCAGGGGAGTAGGCATCTGGTTTCACTATGTTGGAATCACGGAGAATTGGTAGAGAAGAAGCAGAAGATTGGACTCAGAATGGAAATACTGTCATCCTAAGTGCCCAGCTGTTGGGGGAGGTGGCTCGTTCATTCCTGGCTGCCCTGACCAGAAATAATCACATAGAAATCTGTATTAATTGCAATACTGTTTAGCCAATAGCTTAAGCATATTTCTAGCTAGTTCTTACATCTTAAATTAACCCATTTCTATTGTGTTATGTTTTACCATGAGGCTCATTGCCTACTGGCAAGGTTCTAGCTGGCGGCTCACATCTTTCTCCTTTGATGGCTACAAGGCATCTCCTTGACTCCGCCTACTCTCTCCTCCTCTATCTGCTTGCAACTTCCGCCTTGCCCTATTCTGCACTGCAATAGGCCCAAAGCAGCTTCTTTATTAACCATTGCTATTCACAGCATACAGAGAGGAATCCCACATCACCCAACTAAGATTCCCATGATGGAATGGAGCAGAGGGAAGTCAAAAGAATTCTAATTGTGTGTGTAAAAGAGTAGCTCTGGATGACTTCCAGATTTCCCTATGGCTGTGTGAGTGAATGATTATACTTGTCACAGTGGAGAAACTGCAGGTGGAACAGCTCTAGAAAGGTAGAAATCCTGGCATGTTTCTCCAACTGATATGCAATTAGATGTCCAGATGGGCACGAGCAGTATTTAACACAAGGGGACACAGCGGGCGAGAGCTCAGGGGAGAGTTAGGAGTCACAAGTAAGGAGGTCTGGGTTGAGATCAGTGACTTGGGTGGGTTTAGTCGGTCAATAATGTGAGAGAAACAAGCTGAGGGGAGAGCTAGCCACAACTCTCACTAGGAAGTGTGAGAGGCTGAACGTCACAAGGCGCCAGCGGGCAGCTAGTACATTGCCTCCGAAGCCAGAGAGCTTTTCCAGAAGAGATCCATAGTATCCTTGGCACACACAAAAGTCAAGTAAACCGTAGTCAGTGTCTCAAGATAGGATACCTTGTAGCTCACTGAAAACCTACAGTGAAGGTCCTTGACTGAGGAACAGATGATGGTACACATAAATGAACAAATGGTGTGACTTTGTGATGTCATCACAAGAGATGATGCCTGAGGATGCTGGTTCCTTGGCGCTGATATTGAGGGAACAAATCATAGACAAAAATGTCACCCTTGTGAAAGAGCAGCAAAGGGTTTCACAACTCATCGGTACTGGATGCCTTGTTTAAACGAGTTTTACAGGGACGTTTATGCATAGTCCATGCATCCTTCACGAAGCTCAGGTGCTTCACTGAGTGGCTCACAAGATTCAGCAACTGACGACAATGACCGTGCATAACCATTTTAAAGGAGTGTACCTATGGTTTTGTTTTCTCACAGAATATTCACCACACAGCACTTCCAATATCCCGGAAAAGATAGCTGTGTGTTCACTGTGCAAATAAATATAACTGAGCCATGATAATTTATAGTTGTATTTAGCTTTCACGTTCAGTAAGTCCTTTCTCATACCTCATTTCAATCTCTTCTACTAAATTTTTAGGATTATTCTGGCTCACTCTGACCTTGGCAGATACAGGTTGTTACCACCTTCCATATATCAATTCTTGCCATACTGGGAGATGAATAATAAATTTCCTTTCTGCTTAGAATTTGGAACTCTTCAGTATAAATAACTACCAAAAAGCCTAAATAATTGATCTTACAAACTGCCAAGAGGATTAACTAGTTAACAGACACAGACTGTAGGCTGAACAGGAAAACCAGCAAGCAAATTTAGAGAAAAAAATGTATATGCATGTATGTGTATGTGTGTGTGTGTGTGTGTGTGTGTGTTCATGGGGTGGGAGAGGAGTGAGTATATACGTGTGTGCATGTATGTGTGAAAATCAGAGAAAAGCATCACATATCATTACCGGGCATGCTGCCTACATCCTTTGAAGCAGTCTTTCATTGTCCTGGAACTTCCAGTTAGGCTAGGCTAGCCAGCCAGCCAGCAAGCCCGAGGCTCTCCTTTCTCTTCCTTCCCAGCAACAGGCACGTGTTATCATGCTCAGCATTTTTATGTGGGCTCTGAGGACCAAACTCAGATTCTCATGCTTTTGAGGTAAGACCTTTACAACTGAGCTATTTTCCCTATTCCCAAGAGAGAGCTTTTAATTAGAAACTGAACTATGCATTGCATCATTGGGTTATGTTTTACATATTATCTTTGTGAGTTTGTATATGAATTTCTTCCCTCATAGAACTGCTTGAAGTTGTATCTTGACCTACTGAGAGGCTTGAGTTTGATGACTACACTAACCTGTTAGCTCCACACTAAACTCCTTGTGGTTTTTCCCATAGACCACTTTTCCTTCTCGTGTCTTGAAATGGAAGTATATTTGCACAGAATGCACATAGAGACGTGAGGTCACGAGTACCTTCCGAGGTTTGCCGGCAGAGACGAGCATGGTTTTAGCTGTTCCTGTTAGGGTCTCTGGCTTTGTAGATTAGCTTCGATCATAAACAGCAAAAGCAACAATTAGTGGCAACTATCTGATAAACCCATTTTCCACCATTGACCTGATTTATAGGAAAGAAATAGATGCTGACGCTCACCTCCAAACTGGCTCAGGAATTTACCATCTAAAACTATATTGAGAAAGGCTCCAGATCCCTTGGATCATGTATATTGCATACTAAGAATTTTTTGTGTGTGTTGAGCATATAAATAGCTACCTGCAGATGAACTATGATTACAAAACTTGCCAGAAACACATTTACTTACAAGTCACACATGTCACTTAACACTGTGTGATAGTGTTCATGTATTTTCCCCGCTTTTCAGAAAGAAGACTTAAATTTCTTTCCTTTTTGCTATATAGGAGAAACTGAGGAGGATGGGTATTAACTTAGCAACATATTGAGGTCTTCTAGCTCCTGCCACTGAGAAAGAAATGTGTTGCTGTCGGAAGTAGACTTTAATCTGTTTCTCTATAACTGTTCAGTTAAGTGTTTTGAGACGTAAGTGTCCCTAGCTATATAGCTCTTTGTTTTCTTTAGAATGTTAATCATTGATAATAGTTCTACTTCCTCTCATTTGGAGTTGCCAGAAAATCATTCACAGTTATCGTGGAGCAGATTGAGAATAAATTGGGGAAAAAATGGTAAGTTGCAAGATGTAGATAGAGCCAGGTGTGTTAGAATACTTAATGACAACTTGTTGGTGGGCCAGATAATGTGATGGTTCAGTGCCTGCTCTAGGTTACTGGATTCAGGGATAGCCAAGAAGGAGATAAAACATTTCTGGAAGTGTTTCTCGGGGTGTTTTTAAAAGGGGTTAGCATTGAATTATGAGGTATAGTTAGGGAGACCCATGCTGTGGTAGGGTGGATAGACATCATTCAGTGGGGACAGGGCCCAGATAGAACAAAAGGCGGAGGGAGACCATTTCCCCATCCTCTCTCCTTGAGCTGGGTCATCTGTCTCCTACTTTCAGACTTCAGACTCCAAGATTTATAGCAGCAGCTTTCGTCTTCCTGTCACTTGTGACCATCATAGCACAGGACATTTTGGCTTCTATAAACACTAGTTTTGTGATAAATCTGTGTGTGTGCACATCTCCTATTGGTTCTGTCTCTGAAAACCCTAACACAGAAAAGTTTCTGTTTTAAACTTCTGTCCTAGAGTGAATTTATGATCCCCTAATTCTGGCAATGTCAGTGAGGCATTAATTGCTCCTGATGATTCACTTCAATCTGTCAGATCCTCTTCCCACCTAATCCATTCCTCCAGGGAAGAATTCTCATGAGGCCTCCAGAAAGAGGAACAAAGGAATCAGCCTTTGTTTAACAATTTACTTAATAGGATAGCTTTTGATGAACCACAAGCCAGGGGTCAAGAGTGGCCTAGGGGTGTGTGGCCTCCTTGAAAGAAAAATGGTCCAACAACTGATCTTTCATCCATTTTTTGCCTTTTATACCCAGAATTCACTCCTTGGTCACTGTGACTCCACACCTGTTTCGTGATACCTGCTATTCCATGCAGGTATCCCATGCTGTTTATGTCTTGGTACTTTCCACTGTGTACGAATCAGCAGGGGAGTTCTTAACTATGGCCTCAACATAGACTCCCCAGATTGTCCCATCCATTTGGAGTGGGCTTGAACACAGGCATCCATAGATTTCTTCAAGTGTTTCAAGTGACTCTTGTGTTCATGTAGAGTTGAGCTCAATTGCTTTATAGAAGGCTCAGATTAATTCTTTATCCTGTAGAATCATCAAATGAGAAACTATAATGAAAAAAAAGTAGGATACAAAAGTTATGTCTTCTGCCCTTCCTCACCAAAGTAAATCAAGGGTCTCCTAGATATCTAGGGCTTTCTTTTGCATCATGGTGTAAGATAATGTAATTTTTCAAAGTAGTACAAAATACAAGTATTTTTATGGTTCTTGAAGTGATGGAATAGTGTGGATAGTTGCCAAGCCTGAGAAATCTGTGCTTCTTAGAGACTAGAGTGAGCACATGGGAAGGGCTGAGGGGTGGCAAAATCCTGTTTCTGTGCAGCAGTGCCTATGTGCTCATCCCAGGAGGGCCAAGATTCTAGAAACGAGAAAGCTGAACCTGAACCCAAGACTTTGTGGAGGGGGTCATGTATCTATAGATAAGAAGTATAGTGAAGTTATGGTCATCTGCTTTTGCAGGTACCAGTCAGGCCTGAACTGTGGGCATCTTGGCTACAACCTTTAGAGTCTTTGCTCTTAATCTGTACACTTTGTAAATCTGCTGGGATTGTTCTACAGCTGTAGGTAGTAAAAAGTCCCCCCACCGAAACAAGGTTTGAGATTGTAATTATTATAAGTAAGAGTTCAGACAGGCATAGCTGTATTTAGAAGGGGGAATCAATATAGGATGGCTTTCATCCTTCTTTCCCTTCCGCACCAGGATTTGGGGGAAATTCCAGTCTTTTACAGAACTAACAAAGCATTATACTTAATAGAATTGAGTAGCACTGTCTTCTATGCTTTCAGTTTTATTGATTTTTTTATTAGATCTGGATTTGGCCAAAAATTCTAAGGACTTTTACAGCAGAACAGGTATATATTGTGAATTTATATTTTCATATACATATATATGTGTATGTATATGTATAAATGTCTTTTGTATATAAGTATATATGTGCATATATAAATTTTTATTATTCTTCTCATAGATTACATCCAAACCTCAGTTTCCCCTCCCTACACATCTCCTAGGTCTTCCCACCTCCCCTCCCATCTCTCCCAAATCTCCTATTTCCCTTCACAAAAGAGCAGACCTCCCAAGAATACATTATGAGCCCATTCTTAAGACAAATTCCAGAAATGTTGTGCCATGGCTTGTAATCAGGAGTGACACTGTGAATGGTGAAGAAAAGAGAATCTCCATGGAGTTGAAAGTTGTGTTTTCATTTAACAAGGGTTTAGAAAGCTGGGTTGTTTGTATGTTATTCAAGAAAGCAAAACTGTTCCCACTCAACAACACCTCTTCGACTCCATCATTGCCCCACCCCTACTCCACAGTAATGGAAGAAACTGAAAAAAATTAGCATCACTGAGTGTGTGGAAAGTACCAATTACACAAGAACTTGAAACACACTCTTGACAAAGAAGCCTTGGTATGGTGAGAAGAATTTGGACTTTGAAGTTATAAAGAACTGAATTTAAATAGTCATTTAGTAGCTTTGAAACATTTTTTTATTCAATGGATCAAGCTGAGCACAGCATGTAATGGGCAATCAATGGATACTCAATAAAAAATAATGAAGGAATAAAAGCAATAGCCATCCAATTCTAGACAGTCATTTAACATACCTGAGCTCAGTCCTAAGTGCCTTTCCCTATAGAATGGGTCTCAAGGTAACTATTTTGAAGAGAGTTTTAGGATTTGAAAAATGCAAAATGTTGGAAATAATGCTTGGAAGGGATTCATTACTGAGCTTCTGGCTGGTCCATCCCCTCTGTGCTATTTCCTCACTGGTGTGTGATATGAGGAGACTACTGATTTGCAGGCTTCTCGCCAGGAAGTTGTCTCACATGACCCTCAACTCTGAACTTCAGCCTAGAACCTAGAAATCAAACACTGAGCCCTGCTTTTGGTTTAAGGAGAAATCCTATCAGGAGAGATGGGCTTTCACTCAGTTAAGTGGGTCTTTTGTTTCTTCATGACATGTGTTTTGTAATTCTGAATGGTGTTTAATAGCAGTTCCTGCTTTGGGGTATTTTTTAATCTACAGCTTTTTACCCAGATTTGACCCACCATCTGGTCTACTCTTTCTCATAACCATTATTTTCATTCATGTTTCCCACAGGCCAGGTGTTTGGCATATGAGAAGCCAAGATGATGGTGAACAGGCTGTTATCCCCTCTGAGCATAAAGTATGTAGGAAAGGCAGATTTAAAAACAAAACCCTACCTTGCAGCATCGAGGTGTAAATTCTTAAGAGAAACATGCACTCACGGTGGCTCAGCCTGGGGCAGAGGAGGTGTAAGAGAGGAGTAGATCCAGTGTCCCTGTGCTCCTGTCTCTGACTTACTCCGGTGCCTCTGTATCCCAAATGCGTCACCATCTCTGCAAACTGCTGCCACCCAAAGCCTGTTTGGGCCAATATATGTAATATTTATCATACATTCTAAGAGAATGTCCATTCTCTGAGAGTGGGCACCTTGCTGTCACATTTGCTGACAAGTCTCTGACCACAAAACAGAGTCTGATACCTTACAACTGGTATAAATATTTCTGGAAGGCATACATGCCTTATATCTGAATATACCTGGAAGAAGTGGGTGGTTTTTAAAGACACTTATCCTGGACAGGATAATTCACAGGATTTCATGTATCATTAAATAATGAAAACAAGTTCTGCCTACCAACAACCTGTTTGCAAAGCTTTAGCCATCTGAATGTCAGTCCGTAAATTTCATTACAATTTACTAGCCATCAGGTAGCCTTTGTAAAAGGCCAGTGATCCACAGCTCCTAGATTGGAAAGTGATGGATGCTTTGTTCTTGCTTTCACATTTTCAATCTGGCTATAGATTAGTGAGCTTATGCACACAATATTTGCAATGCCCCACAAATTGGAGATTATCATTTCACTGACCTGTTCTTTGTTTGTTGAGACACAGTTTCTCTGTAGTTTTGGAGCCTGTTCTGGAACGCTGGTCTTGAACTCACAGAGATCCACTTGCCTCTTCCTTCCAAGTGCTAGGATTAAAGGTGTGCACCACCACTACCTGGCTCATTAGTGTTTTTCCATCAAAATGTACCAGAATAGTATCAGAAAGTACCCTGAAGCACCATAAGCAGAAAGAATCTCAGTAACTTTCCTAGAAATAAAAGTGGACGCACAGCAGCCCATTCCCCATAGCATAAGCACTGCTAGAAGATCTCTCAGAAGGTGGGAGGGTGTTATGAAGAAACCGTGTGACCAAGAAAAGGCACTGTGCTTCAGCATGGAGCCAATGATAACACTTAAGGAAACCAACTGAATAGGTAGCCCTAATCACACACAAGGGCATCTGTCATTACCCAGTTTTATCAGTGTCCCTGGATAGTGACATAGTACAGAGCTGGATACTTTTCTGCCTACAAAGTCACAGTGGCCACAGTGCTTAGCATGAAACAAAGTGAAGACATGCATTTATGATATGAACCCATGAAGTTAAAGTGGCCTATTAACACCTTTTTTAAAGACTAAGGTCAGGAAATGTTAGATCCAGAGGCCAAACTTTTTCTGTCATGGCTTTATGCCATTGACCTTTGCTACCTCTGAAGTTAAACAGTCTATGTTGTGACTTGCTGTGATATTATAGATTTACTCTATTTATTTTTTCCCCTTGGATAGTGTCTCTAAAGCAAGAAAGCCAAGAAAGAAGCCAAAGTAGTATGCTTGATTAATAGGTGTGGTTATTAATCTCTTGTGTTTTGACTGAGAGATAAAGAACTATTCCAGTTTTCAATGTTGACTTCTGGATAAACTGTGAGACTAATAGATACCTCCATGTGACTTGGTGAAGGAGAAGAGTCACAATAAGAAAAAAAAATAAAGAGGATACCAACAAACACACCAACCTAGATGAGAAAAGGCTCCCAAAGTCTCAACCTTACACAAAGAACTACCAAAAAAAAAAAACTGGTTAAAGCTGGGAGCAGGAGAGGTGGTCCTCCCCAGAGAAGGACACACCAGTGATTGTTCAGGGGCAGTCAGCCCTGCCTGAAAGCATATATAATGTTACTTGTAACATTATATGGACTCAACGGATTATAATATTACCAAGAAGAAGACTTCATAGAAAGAAAAGCACTCCTAGGATGAGTTTTTGAAGCACTGCTTTAGAATTAGAGAAGAGAACATTGAGAAGCTCATCAAAGAAACTAGAAGGGGAAGCCCTTAGATAGAAGTAAGAAATGAAGGGTGTTGCCAAAGCCATATGAGCAAAGTATTAAAGAGAGAAACCGTATCAATTTTTTCTGCTGTTGCCCGAAATTTGCATCTTTATTGTGGTTTGCAGCAGTCCAGGAGTAGTAAGGAGTCAGAGATGGGTAGTCATCCCCAACTTTGAACAGATTCTAAAACATTAAATCAATACCAAAGGGGTACTAAAATCAAAACCAAATAGACAGAGCAATGGCAAAACTCTCCAATGCTGCCACTGGGAGTATTGTAAATGCTGTCTCTTAGCCTTGGAGAATGAAACACTGAACTGGTTATCCCTCTCCAAACTACAGTGTCCGCTTCATAACTTGTGAAGGACTTTTAAGATAAGATCTGCTGAGTAAATTGGGAGCATGGGGACCTTGGAAGAGGGTTGAAGGGGAGGGGAGAGGCAGGGAGGGGAGCAGAGAAAAATGTAGAGCTCAATAAAAATCAATTTAAAAAAAAGAAAAGCTGAAAGTCTCATCACTCTACTATGGGAGAAAACAGTATTTTAAAACTTTTCAGAGGGATCTTTATTAAGCAAAATTATGCATAAACATTTTTGCTAACATGGCCAGTTATTCTTATTGACTTCATAATGTTTGTGCTTTTCTGAGTAGTGCCAGGTACTCTGTTAGGTGCTATGAATTCCCTGGCCCATGAGTGCTTCTTTGCCAGAGATATTAGAATGAAGTGAGGCAAATAGAACACAGAAGAAGCTGCCCATTTGTCCATGTAGGACAGCCTATGGATGGTCTAATTCCAAAACTGTCACTTAGTTCTCATTTAAGAGATACTGTTGGCAAAGCTCTGCATGGTTTCACACATGTCTGTGCATGAACTTAACCAGTAGCAGTAACATCATCGGTTCTGCAAAACAAAGCTCGATGTTCAAGAAACCTGGGGAGGGCACATCTTCCCTTTCAAGGCAATCAGTGTCATGAATTTGTCTTTGCAGTGTTAGCTGCCCTTAGATGTGAATCACGAGATCTGCTGGCCCATGCTCCGCCTCACATGTCACTGCTCACAAGCCTGGTGATGCACACATCTAACTATAGGGCTGTCATCAGCCATCTGATGAGCTACCTGAAAGAGGGCTGCCAACCGTTTTGTTTTATCCCAGAACATTCTTTCATAATGACCCAGAGGGAAATATAACCTAAGGGCCTGCCATCAGCCCCTAGATGACAAATGTAACAATCTATTGTCTCAATCCTTGAGCTTCAAGCTGGGAGGCAAGAGAGAAGCTGTGGAGATAGGACAACTAAGCCCCATCATTTCCAAGTTCTGAGTCTTTTGGAGAGATGACTACTTTGTCAGAGAAGACTAGTGATGATGTGAACTCTAGAGATTGTCCTTGTTCAGGGACAATCACTCAACACTACCACCAGCTGAGTGTGACGGAATAGCTGGTGCATGTGAGCATCATAGCTTGAAAGGATGCTGTCATATGATACACCCTGGATGTTCATCATGTTTACCTTTAATGAAGGTTTGAGGCTGATGGTCACCGTTTCCACAGTTGTAATCATTGGACATAGGGACTTTTTTATTGGCTCTGGCACATGTACTCTGATTTTATTGACCGTTGTTTGACTGTATTAAAGGACTGAAATCTTTCTATTTTTATCAGTTCTGTCACTGCGATACTTAGAGAAAGACAAGCATGAACTCAGATGTATTGCTAAGGTCAGTCTCTAGTGGCCAAGATCCAGTTTGGCATCACACTAGGGTGACTCTTTTAAAGTTTGAGTCTGCCATTTACAAGATGTGTAACACTAGGAAACTCATTTTACCTCTCTGTTATTGACCTGTTTATCAAATACAAAACATACTAGCAAATGCCTTGTAAGGACGGAACTATCTTCTGGTAGTGCATAGTCTCTATTATAAACTATGTATAATTGATAACATTGACTTCCGGGTACCCTTTTGTCATTTTTTCTTTGCTACTTAGGATTAAACTGAGAGTTACCCATGAGCTACCTGTTCTTCTTTTAAAAAATATTTTTATTCATTCTGTGAGAATACAGCGTATTTTTTTTTTTTGGGGAAAACAATATTTGTTTAATGACTTGTAACCAGTACGCAGACAGAATTTTAGTATTCAAAACAAGAAAAGAGCTCAATTAAAATGGGCAAAAGATTTAAGTGGGTCCTTCACTCAGGAAGACATACAGATGGCAGATGGCAAATAAGCTCATGAAATATGTTAAATATTATCAGTCACTAGAGAAATAGAAAATGCAAAAATATAAATATATTTCATGAAAGATAAAATATAAGTATAAAATATAAATAACAATAATATAAATTATAACACAGTAAAAACAGAAATGAAGCTGCAACATGTGACTACATACCAGTTAACATGTGACTACACACCAGTTAACATGTGACTACACACCAGTTAAAAGGGCTCAGATTAGCAACGGTGGACACTCAAAGTCTTTCTCGGCACGTGGAGCAGTTAGAGTTGGCATGTGCGGCTGGCAGAATTATAGAATGGTATGAATACTCTAGAAACTGACTGACATAAAAAAACGTTTGGGCAGCCAGGCAGTAGTGGCACACACCTTTATTTCCAGTACTTGAAGGTAGAAGCAGGTGGATCTCTGTGAGTTCAAAGCCACCCTGGCCTACAGAGCAAGTTCTAGGATATCCAAGGCCACATAGAGAGACCCTGTTTTGAAAAACAGAACAAAACAAAACAAAAAAAAATGTTTAGGCATTTATCTGACTGTAATCTAGTCATTTTACTGCAAGGATTTTTTTTTCCATACATTGTTTTGTTTTATTTTTTCCATTCAAGAACATAATTAAAGATAAAAAAAAATTTTTTTCCTTTCTTCCCCTTCTCCCGGTCCCCTCCCACTACCCCCCACCCCTCCTCCCTCCCCCTTCTTCCTTGAAAGAGGGCATGGTGCCCTGCCCTGTTGGAAGTCCAAGGCCCACCCCCATCCCT
>PVIU01018611.1:0-38675 GCA_004026605.1 Ondatra zibethicus
AAACTACAATCTCTGAAATAAGATTCACTAAGTAGAGCTAACTGGAGCAGAAAATGAACAGTAAACTTGATGGTATTCAGTGCAAACCATCTAAATTATGAATAAAGAAAAACATCAATGAAGAGAAGCACTGTTAAGCGATATAATACAAATGGAATCAGAGACACCCGAAGAGGAACAAAAAAATTGGAAAAATTAATAGCTTAAAATATTTCAAATTTGATAAAACTCCAGAGACATCTAAGGTGCTCAGTGAACCTCAGACAAGAGAAACATAATGCAAACTGGACCAAGTAATAAGACCAAACAGAAAAAAGAAGAGCTATAAAAAGAAAGTCTTAAAAGTAACCTAAGGAAAAAAGAAAATGGCAAACAAGGGAACTCACGGAGGTGGGAGGATTTGGGAGGGCAGGGGTGCAAAATTCTAGTAAAGCACAATGTTAATCCCCCCAAAAAAAGAAAACTTTAAAGACTTAAGGAAAGTAAAAATGAAAACACTAAGTCTAAAGTTCTATCCAAAGAAAATATATCAGGAAAGCAAATAAAATTTTAGCATAGAAATCAAAAGAATTCATGGCTAGAAGACATACACTACATGCAGTGTTAAAGGAAGTTCTTGAGGCCAAAATTAAAGAATTCCAGATATAAGTTCAGATATATACAAAAGGATTAAGAGCCCTGAATCCAATCTCACCTAGCAATGATTAAAAACAAATCTCAAAGTAGTCAACAATTTCCAAGTAAATTAGTTGTACCCACAACACTTGAAAGTATTTAAAGAAGTGCAAAAAGTTCAAACCTAAAATTTTATATTGTCATGATATCTGACATCCAATAAAAAACTATCAACTATGTGGGGCCAAAAAAGACTCTAGTTCATTTCCCAGCACCCACCAGCAGCTCAGAACTGCCTGTAACTCCAGCTCCAGGTGATCCAGTGCCCTCTTCTGGACACCACAGGTACCTGCACTCACACATGAATACATAGCTTCCGCCCTGCACCCCAACACACACACACATAATTAAAAGTAAATTTTTTTTAATTTTCTTAAAACTGGTGCTAAAAAAGAAAGCTATTTAGTGACCAGAGGAAAAAAGACAAAGAAGTACAAAAGAAGAAAGACAAGAGTGACAGCTGACAGGAGGCTGTGGAAGGAGCAACGATCAGCAGAATCGATCAACCTAGAAGTCTGGACTCTGAGGATAACTTCCAAAAACGACATTTTCAAACACACAAAACCAGAAAGAAGTCATCATTAGCATATCAGCACTACAAGAAAAGTTACAGAAAACCCTTCAGAAAGAATGAAAATGGTTCCAGGTGCTCTAATCAGGAGTGACACAGACACCTCTGAGCCTTCCCCTTACCTTCTCCCTAAGTGCCCAGGTGGGGACTCTGAGGATGCCAAGGGAAACTTCAGAGCCACCTCTAGTGAACTCTAAGGGCCTTTCCTGTTCTCCCTTTTAAACAAGGCTAATTTAGAACACATGTTCTCATAGGTAGGACACACACTAAATAATAACAATAGACCAGTGTGGTAGTTTGAATGAAATGTCTTCCATGGGCTCATGGATTTGAACTCTTGGTCCCCAGTTGGTAGCTCTGTTTGGGGAGGTTTAGGAGATGCAGCCTTTTAGGAGGAAGTATGTCACTAGAGATGGACTTTGAGGGTCTAAAGACTCACACCACGTCTAGTTGCTGCCTCTGCTTCGTGCTTGCAGTTCAAGTCGTGAGCTCTCAGCTTCCTGCTGCAGCAGCCATGCCTCCCCTCCATGATGGATTCCCCTCTCTCTGGAATCATAAGCCTACAAGGCCTCTTCCTCCTGTAAGCTGCGTCTGGCCTTGGCTTTCTATCACAGCAATAGGAAGGTGGCTAGGGTGATGAGTTAGGGTTTTATGATGCGAATATTAACAATAACTTCGTGAAGTGATAATCCAAAACTGTCTTTTTCCAGTCCTCGTGGTATAGACCGAGTATTGTTAAAATCATTAGTAATCAGGGATATGGTGAGGGAGTCAGAAAGGGGCGAGTGTTTGCGAGAGCTCAGTGGGGGGGAAGATAATAACAAAAATCTCAGCAGTCGTAGTCAAAAGTACAGTGAAGCTGGCCCTTGGGCAAGAATGCTGGGGTATCCCCTCAGTAGATCTATGCAGGGTTATGTAAATTTGGAACTCGCACCTCTCTTCAGAATCTCAGTTCCCTCACATGTATAGCTAATGGCTGTGCTTCTATGAACATGGCTGAAGTAGACATCTGACCACTTTAAATCCTTCTCAGTATGACAAGGTGAGCGGGAAATCCCCACAACCCCAAAATAACCGTCACTAGTGTAATTCAAAAATGAAAATCCATATCTTGCATTTGAAAATCTTTTCAAGGCCAGGCATACAAGCCTTTACTCCCAGCACTTGGGAGGCAGAGACAGAAGGATCTCTGTGAGTGTGAGGCCAGCCTGGTCTAAAGAATAAGTTCCAGGATAGCCAGGACTACAAGGAGAGATCCTATCTCAAAAAAATAAAGAGAAAGAAAGGAAAGAGGGAGGGAGGGAGGGAGGAAGGAAGGAAGAAGGGAGAGAGGGAGGGAGAGAAAAAGGGAGGAAGAAAAGAAAGAAAGGAAGAAAGATCTCTTCAAGGCTGACTAGGGGGAGGGGTGTCAAAGAAGCCTTGAGAGATTGTATAAAAAGTAGGTGATGTCCTGAGTGGACGTTTATTGTTTGACATGAATGCAGTAGTCTCAAGAACCCAATGTCTCAGACTCATGGGAATGGCAAAACCTTACTCCATGTCTGAGTCTCAGAGGGATGGTAGAACCTTCCTCTGATCCAAGTGTGAATGTTGACATTGGTCCAAGTGCAAATATTGACAGTGTAAGCAAGTATGAGTATTTATAAATGATTGATCAGTGTGTGCAAAAAGTGGCAACTGCAGATTTCTCATCCCAGATGTATATAACCTGAAACTGCTGCCTACAGAAGCCTCCTCCCCAGACAAGCTAACTCCTCCCTCTGTGCTGAACATAGCAACAGTGATAGCCTCCTCCCCAGACAAGCTAACTCCTCCCTCTGTGCTGAACATAGCAACAGTGATAGCCTCCTCCCCAGACAAGCTAACTCCTCCCTCTGTGCTGAACATAGCAACAGTGATAGCCTCCTCCCCAGACAAGCTACCTCCTCCCTCTGTGCTGAACACAACAATAGTGATAGCCTCCTCCCCAGACAAGCTACCTCCTCCCTCTGTGCTGTACATAATAATGGTGATGAGGGTGCAGGTTGTGGGGTGGAAGTTGGTGCCACTCCATCAGAGTGTGCATGTCCCATGTAATCCAGCTTTTCTATATGTGTGTCTGTCCTTTATTCATTCCCTCACCACCCCAGCTAAGGGCCCAAGCCACACAGGATGCAGTAGCCAGCAAAAGGACTCTGTGGGCAAAAGCGCTTACCGTGCAAATCAGACAGCCTGAGTTCAAGGCCTGGAGCACACAGTGGAAAAAGAGAAACAACTCCCAAAGATGTCTTCTGACCTCCACACATGCGTGCACACAGCATACATACATGTTTTCTCTCCCCCCCCAAACACACACACACATTGTCGGGGTCCAGCCTCAACATAAATCATTTCTCGTACCTGAGTGGAGGTGTGGGAATAATTGAGACATAGTTTACACAGTAATATTAGGAGGAATCTTCAAAAGCACATACTCACACACCTCACACACAATGATAATAAATAAAAGAAAAAATATTTTCAAACTGTCCACATAATACATTGTCCCAGAACACATGAAATTATAGTTAAGAGAATTGACTAGGGTTTAGGAGGGAGAACAGAGTCAACTACAAATTGATGGCACTGAGAAATTTTTTTAAAGACAGTATCTCACTCACTATGTAACCTGAGCTGACCTCAAACTGTCATCCTATGTTCACCGGCTGAGCGCTGGGTCAGTGTGTACCTCCATGCCAGGCCCAGGGAACTTTCAGCATAGTAGAGTTGTTTGGTATCTTGATCGCAAGGGTGGTTTTACGACTGCATTCCTTTGTGAAGACCCATAAAACTACATACCATAAGCTTGGATTTCAATGTGCTGAAATTCAAAATGAACGGTATTTTTAAACAACTCGAGCAGCAGTGCCAGTGGTGATTTCATATCCATCTTTTCTAAGCTTGCGTCATTTTAATATGCCCTAGATAACTTTCCAGGTATTAAATTTAAGTTTTACTTTGAACATTTAATCTCTTAAGAGAATCTCGATTACTTTAAACATAAAAAAGTATACTGTAAAATAAATGCATCTTTTAAAAACTATGCTCATTGTGTTTTCAGAGGCAGTCTGGGGTGGAGAGATGACTCAGTGTTTGTTAGCACTGACTGCTCTTCCAGAGGATCCGGGTTCAATTCCCAGAACCTACATGACAGCTCACTACCATCTGTAAATCCAGTTCCAGAGATTCGATGCCCTCCTCTGGTCTCTGCAGGCACCATGCACACATGAGGTGCACAGACATGCACGCAGGCAAACATTCGCACACATATGATAAAAATTAAATGCCTTTAAAATCATTGTTAAAAACACTTATTGAAATCTGGACATAGTTGTGCATGCCTTTAATCCCAACACTAGGGAGGCAGAGGTCAGCAGATCTCTGTGAGTTCGAGTACAGCTGGCTTACAGAATGAGTTCCAGGATAGCCAGAATTACATGCATAGTAAGACTGTCTCAAAGGAAAAAAAAGAAAAAATAATAAAGAAAAGAAAACTTCTATTGAAGTATACTTAACATACCATAATCCATGCAGAATTAGATGAATTTAGAGTTGTATTGTCATCATCTCAATTTAATTTTTGATCACTTCATCACCCCATAAAATCCTCATGCCCATTTTCCAGTTTAACAGATTTTCAAAAAAAGGAAAAGGCAAGCAGGCTCAATGACAAACTTACTATCATAGAATGGCCTAATTTCTAGCCCCGGAAGTTCACAGACAGCCAGGCTCACAATCCTACATAATGTCTGTTGAGTTGTCACTGTGCCTAGCAGTGCAACACTGAGTAATAAGAGAGTAATTGTCTTAGTTAACAACTCATGTCACCCTTGCCCAGGTCTATACATCACACAACTATCCTCCTTGAGGCGCTGGAGTTTTCATGGACCCTCCATATGCCCAAACTTCACTAAGTCCCAACTCCAGCACTCTTGAAATTTTGTAAAATTCAAAGGTAGCTCCGTTGGGTGAGAGGAGGGGAGCGGTGTGCATACGACAGTGTCTAGGATTGATGGTTACATTAGCAGGCAAGGAAAACAGAAATTTGAAGCAAATGAAAGAAAGCTGCAAGCATTAAAACAGCAGGGAGGCCAAGGGATGGAGCACTGCTTTCAAGACAAGCGGGGAGCTGGAGTATGGCCAGGAGAATGTCTGGGTAGAAAACAAAAGGACAACAGGCTAAGATGCTAGTTGATGCTAATGGAAAGGTTCAGGCAACTGCTTAGAGCCACCCGAGGCAGAACTTTTTGTGTCAACCGAGTCAAGACGGCCTACCAGTGAAGTGGACCAAAGCCACTGCTGTGTAATTAAAATGGAATCTATAACTAGGATTGCTTACGTAATCCCATCGGGTGAATGCCACACTGTCTACTAAATGGCTAATAACTTGCATGGCTGGCTCTTGTATGCCACCTTAAATACATGAAAAGACCAGGAAAAGTTCATTAATTCCAAAGCCACCAAAGGTGTCAAGGAGAACATATAGACTGGGTGTCTAGAAGCTGTCGCCTGGAAACAACATTGTTAGGTCTGGAATCACGGGTTTGCGACATATATTATCACACAGGGTCTGTTGTCACTTATGTATGATTTATTTTATTCATTTAGGCAGGCTCTTAGTTCCCTATTCCAGGCTGGCCCTAAATTCATGGGCTCACACAATCTCCTTGCCTCAGCCTCTTATTTAGCTACTGACGCATGTCTGAAGCTCTTCATAATGTTTTAACAAAGGACTCTGCTCTGTTTTCATCTTGGCAGTTCCGTAGCCAGCTATGAGGCCCATTCATACCTTAGGGAACAAGGAGCAGAAGACAAGGACAGTAGCAATGGGCACACATCACAGTTGTACAACCTTGTCGGGTCTGAAAGCCCTTTCATGCACTTCTCAATTGACCCTTACAATATACCCACTCAAAAAGAAAAAGAAATTAGGAACACTGGTAATTTGTCCAAGGATACAGACTGAGAAAATTTTAGAAGGAGATTACCAACTATCTGGTTTATCTTTCCCATGTTCCTGAGTTTGTTTCTCTGCTGCTGTAATAAAAACATCAACTAAAAGCAGCTTGGGGAATGGAAGGGTTTACTTGACTTACAGGTTGTAGGTTACATCAAGGAAAGCCAAAGCAGAAACTCAAGCCAAGACCTGAAGCAGAGAACACAGAGGAATGCTATTTACTGCCTTGCTCTTCATGGATTGCTCGGCTTGCTTTTTCATACAACCCAAAACCACCTGCCTAGGGACAGCACTGCCCATAGTAGGCTGGGTCCTCCCACATCAATCATTAACCAAGAAAACTAATTCCCCACAGACCAATCTGATGGAGCTAATTCTTCATCTGGGGACTCCCCCTTCCCAGGTAACTCTAGATTGTACCAAGTTAACGAAAACTAACCAGTTCATCATACTGCATTTTATAAACACAAAAGCGTGTGCTTGGAGAAACTAAGAAAGCAGGCTTTTTGCTTCGACTCCAGGGTTTCACTGGACACCCCATGCTATCTCTGGGGAAGTAAGGACCAACCATGAGTTGCTTGAGGCCGATGTCATATGTCATATGATGTAGCATGACCAGAATGGTACCCAATGAGTGTCTATAAAACTGCTATTTTTTAAATACTTTTTTTTGTTGTGGTGATAATGTATAATGTATAATGTGGTAGATATGTAACCCAGGGCCTTACACTACTGGGCAAGCACTCTACCACAGAGCTGTATCTCCAGCCCAATACTTAACCATTTGCATATCTACTACCCCGTTTGCATGTCTCAACAAGCTCATATAATAAACAAAACCACTATTGTGCTTTCCTTATTTGTAAGTGAATGAAACATGCGTGTAGAGGTCCATGTCTTGCCCTAGCGCCTCCCAATGACTCCTACGGCAGACTTGCGTGCGCTTTCACCCCTGCTTCTCAGCTCTGCATTTACCCTAAGTAGGAGGCTTCCTTTCCTGTTTCTCCTTAGGTGGATCTGAACTATTCTCCCTAAAGCAGAAAGAAATCAAATGTATGTTGAGCATGAAGTCTGAACAGATGCCAGGAGAACATCTGGAGCAATGGCAAAAGAAACCAATGGATGCTGAGAGTCCTATATCCACACAGGAAGATGGGATCAGAGTCCTGTTGCATTCAGAGAGACACTGAAGTTCATGTAGCCCAACACTTAAACAAAACTGAGTCACACAAAAAAAAAAAACAGAAAGAAAAAAAAACCCTACATTTTCATGCATCTTTCTATGGCCAGCACTCAATTTCGACAAGCACTACTCATTAGATTTCTGTCACAATTCTCTGCTTGGTGACTTAAACCATCCCTTATACTCCTTAAAATAGCACAAGCAGGTGACTCTCATTTGTTTGACTTGGTGACAGCCCCGCAGAAGGTGTGAAAGGGAACTTGAGAGCCCTCCTGATCATGCTGATTTGCCTCAAGCTGTCTCAGGGCCGCTAAGAAGCACTGGGTACTGAGTGTGTTGAGGTGTCTTCACTACGCAAAAGCCGCAAAATGACCACAGGGAAACAATAAATGGGGAAGGAAAAAAGAACGGACACAAAGTTAGCAATTCCATTACTCTTGCTTTTGCACAGGGAACACGGATGACTCAGACTGCAAAAATCAACAGGAAACTGATAAATAGCAGAGGTGGCAGTGGAGGGGAAAGGACTGTAACTTTTGCTTTGCTTAATAAATTACCTCAAAAAAAGTGGATCTCCCTCTGTGCTGCTTGTCAGCCTACATGGCTCTGAATTCCAGGAATGCTGACAAAACAATGGTCTGAAAAGACGCTCTATGATCTTTAAAGAACCACAGAAGACCTTCCTGGCTTCAGCTTAATAAGAGATTTCTTTAGAAGATATTTTACTATACCAACCTACAGTCCTCCACTCCACCAACTGAGCTACCTAGCCACTAGGGTAAAGGTTAGCTACAGAAATGTCAGGTTGAGCCAAGGCAACCCCATGCATTCACAGATAAAGGTCAGGTATGTTCAGACAAGACTTCTGGGACACAAGGGGCAGCTGCTGGGGTCTGCAAGATCCTTTTACTGACAGCTGCAGGCTGCTTTCTTCTAGGGGGTCTTTCTGTCTCACCAGGGCTAGCAAATGGCTTGGTTGTTCTACTCTGAAACAACTAAAAACAAAACAAAACAAAAACCCTTTTTCAAACTATTTCTAGACCACATAGGAAGCAGGAGGCACCAGCTATGAAAGCAGAATGGACTGTAACAACAGCCACCACCCCACTCCACCCCACCCCACCCCAAAACTATTCCATCGCACTACTAATGCAAGTGGCATGAAAGGCGGGAAATTCAGTCTAGATCCAGACGAACAAAAAAACTTACAATCCCTGGTCTCAACAAGCTTAGTCTTAAAACAACAGGAACAACATATGAAGTGTGTTTGAAAGTTTTGCATTAAACCCATTACTTTTTATGCTGACTAAAATAAAAATTAATAAAAGAGGCATGTTGCTGGGCGCAGTGGTTCACACTTTTGATTCCAGCACTTGGGGAGGCAGTGCCAGGTAGATTTCTGTGAGTTCTGGGTCAGCCAGTGTTTAAAATGATAATAATCCCCTAAACCAGTCATTCTCAACCTGTGAGTCATGACGCCCTTTGGGGGAAGTAGAATGACCTTTTCACAGGGGTTGTCTAAGACCATCCTGCATATCAGATATTTATATTACAATTCATAACAATAGCAAAATTACAGTTATGAAGTAGTAACAAAAATAATTTTAAGGTTGGGGTTGCCACAACATAAGGAACTGTATTAAAGGGTCACTGCATTAGGAAGATTGAGAACTACTTAGGGCCTAGACTCTAATGCCACAGATATTTAAATCTAATTTCTGAGACACTGTTTTATTGGGTTAATCCTTTATTGATATGAAAAATACCCCTGGAAGCTTCCATCATAAATTATTATCAAAATTAATAAACTCAGAACAAAAGAAATATAAATACTAAAGGCCAGGAATGGTGGGTGGTGCATGCCTTTAATCCCAACACTTGAGAGGCAGACGCAGGCAGATCTCTGTGAGTTCCAGGCCAGCGTGATCTACATAGCAAGTACCAGGCCAGCCAAAGTTACATAATGAGATCTTGGCACAAAACAAAACAAACAAACACACAAAGTAAATAAATAAATACTAAGGCTGAGCATTTACTCTGGTCTCACTATTTCTATTTTATTTATCCAGACGATCTCCCTTCAAGACATTTGTGAATATACATATGACTCTGTGTACAGTGGCTTAACTTAATCATGAATGATCAGTGCTTTACGTCATGATTCCAGTGAGCCCTAGAAAGTATGGTCCAGCAGGAAGGCCTTCTGAGTGCTTTACCTCCTGTTAACTGACAATGATTACCCAGCCATGGACCCAGCCTCAGTACCACATAAAGCACTTTTTGAGACAGGGCCTCATGTATCCTACACTGGCCTGGAATCTTTACGTTAACCAAGAACAACCTTGACTCCCTGATCCTCCTACCTCCACCTCTTGCGTGCCAGATTACAGGTATGTGCCGCCAAGACTGGTTTATATGACGCTGGGGCTCAAACTCAGAGTCTAAGCAAGCGCATTCTTATCTATTAAATTCTAAATTCATTCTTAGATGGTATTAGTGAAGATAAAGGTGAGAGCTATCACCCCATATCACTTGAGAGGATCTGACTGATGAGCTTGGAGTAATAAGCTGTCAGTGATGGGAAACCTAGAAAATGTTAATGAACACTTTGCTTGGTCCACTTCAGGGATCCCAGTGCTGTCTGCACTATTATTTAGGTCTAATAATTATCCCGCAGTGGATAAGGGCCACAGTTAAGGTTTTAACCCATAATTACTAAAGAAAACACCAGCCTGCCCAGCCCTCCTGTCTGTGATGCACTGCTCCCCCACGGGTGCTTAGGATGTTGAATTTTTATTTTTACTGAGGCTCCCAGGAAAAGCCCTCCCCTCGGTGCATGAATGAAGTTTGTCCTCAAGGAAGTCTTAGCCCTGTGCAAAATGGAAGCCTTTTGTATCTCTGGAGGCTAGCTAGCTTCAAGCTCCAGCCTCCGGCATTCCTGTTGAAAACACTAATTTCATAAGTAAACAAAGGGAAGGTCGCAAGCACCTCTCCTTAGCATCTCTCTCCCAGACCAGGGCCTCAGTGCAGGACCACGATTACACCGTTACTGGTCGTAATAACATCCTACTGTTTGTTTGTTTGTTTGTAAACACAGGGTTTCTCTGTGTAACAGCCCTGGATGTCTGGAACTCACTCTGTAGGCCAGGCTGACCTCAGACTCACAGAGATTCGCCTGCTTCTGCCTCCCGAGTGCTAGGATTAAAGGCGTGTGCCACCTTAATTCTAATGCTGAGAAATCTTTGAGTAACTTTGTAAGGTTCAGTGACCTCAACACTCACTACATAGCAACTACGTGGACCGTGTCATCACAGAACAGAAAGGTTAAGGTCTTTGATAAAACGGGGTGCTTTTTGTTTGTTTTGCTTTTTAACGTGTGTGTGTGTGTGTGTGTGTGTGTGTGTGTGTGTGTGTGACTCTGTATATGCATCCGTGTAAGGTAAGTGTGCTCACATCAGGACCCACATGTGCCATGGTGCACATGTGGTCAGAGGACAATTTCAGGCACCATCTCACCTTCCACCTTGATTACCTTATTTACAGCAGAGTCTCTTACTGTTTTTTGGTTTTTTGGTTTTGGAGTTTCAGTTTTCAATTTGTTTTGAGACAGGATTTCTCTGTATAGCCCTAGCTGTCCTTGCTCTGGAGCCCAGACTGGCCTTGAACTCACAGAGATCCCCCTGGCTCTGCCTCCCAAGTGTTGGCACCCCCACCACCCAGAGGCAGGGTCTCCTCTTGTCTTCCCACTATGTATATATAGCCAGGCTAGCTGGTCCTCAGGCTCTTGGGAATTCTCCCTGTCTCTGTCTTTATTCTC
This sequence comes from Ondatra zibethicus, assembly GCA_004026605.1. Classification (NCBI taxonomy): domain Eukaryota; kingdom Metazoa; phylum Chordata; class Mammalia; order Rodentia; family Cricetidae; genus Ondatra; species Ondatra zibethicus. Next base: position 11,222 of record PVIU01018611.1, read on the forward strand.
ATTCTATACTTATTGCAATAAATATAAATATCAGAGTACATCACAGCATCTTATCTGGAATCCTTTAAATACAGTAGAAGTCCTAAATATCCTTTGTTCTATCAGTACTGTTGACAAGAAGTTTCTGGGGGAAGATAATTAATTCAAACAGTATGCACGCTGCTGCTTTAACACCTCAGTATTTTCAAGATTATTTTTAACTTTTTAAATTGTGTGTGTGTGTGTGTGTTTGAAGGACCTATGGAAGTCAGAGGAAGGTGTTAGATCCCCTGGATCTGAGTTACAGCTGCTTGTGAACTACCACACATGGATGCTGATAAGCTAACTCAGGTCCACTGTAAGCAGAGAATTTTAGTGGTAAAAATCCCAGCATCATGGCTTTTATTTAAACCATTATACCAAGAAGTCAACTGCTCTTGCATAAACCCCACACATAAGCCCATCTCACAATATATTATTATTTAAAAGTCTCACAGAAATCAGTTTGATGCATATATGCAATCATATAACATGAGCAACAATGACTTTACCAAGATATTATAGTCATGAAGCTTACTAATAATATTTTTTTGAGATAGTGTCTCATTATATGGACCAAGCTAGCCTGGAAGACATTATATAGTGACCCTCCTGCCTCCACGTGTCAAGCGCTGAGATCACAGATGTGTGCCACCACACTCAGCAAACAATTTTGAACTCTTGCATCAAGCATTATTTCTTGTTAAGGCAAGTTTGGTCCCCTTCAACTTCATGGGTACAAAAGCTTTTTCTTATGGCCTTGCTACTCCAAGTAAGGTCTGCCGAACAGTATCAGCAATGTCTCCTGGCACTGCAGAATGAATTGCGTGATCAGAATTCAGGTGCTGAAGCCTCGCCTGATTTGATGTTCTTTGAGGAGAAATTAGGATAAGATGAGGACATAAAAGAGGGAGCCTCATCGTGGAATTAGTGAGCTGGCTAGAAATCAGAAACCTAGTCTCTCTCTCTCTCCACCACCAATGTGATGTGATGTCACAATAAGAGGGAAGTTGCCTAAAACCCAACCCTCTTCTCCAGATCACAACCATGTAAACCTTGGAGTTTAAGCTCCCAGAACAATAAGAAATGAAGAAGTTTTGTTATGTCACCCAATCTGTGATATTTTGTCATGGCAGCCCAAGCTGACTAAGAAACCAGATGTGTATACCCTCAAGATGTATACTCCCAGGCTGGTAGTGGTGGCCCACACCTTTAATCCCAGAAGCAGAAGCAGGTTCGAGGCCTACCTGGTCTTCAGAGTGAGTTCCAGGACAGCCAAGGCGACACAGAGGAACCCTTGGCCCTTCCCAGACCTTATGTGTAAGAACCTAAGACCACATGTGCACAATGAATTGTGTACACCCTGATATGAGCACACTTACATGAATGCATGCACAAGTTCATACACACACACACACACACACACACTAAGAAGCTGCACATCTGGAAGATGCTGGAGTGATTTACACATGTCATAGGTACAGTCACAATTTGAGAAGCTTTATTTGGGGAGCTGTCTCAAGATAGACTGGAACCACCGGAACATTTCAGTCCATAAAAGAAAGATCCCTGCTGTCCAACTCTTTGATATGCTCCAATTCAAGAGGCATCAGATTCCATAGCCGTCTTCGCAAATGAAATCTGCACAGTTATCTGTGTCTGCTTTCTTTTCAGCTCCGCCCCATCCTGCGGAGCAAGGTGCTGTGCTAGGGGATAAGGGCAGAAGCAGAAGACAACAACCCAACTGGAATCCATCTAGACTGTCAAAACTCTCCCAGTCTATTCCACCCTAAAATTACATGTTAAGGTGTCAATGGAAACTAACATTAACAGGAACTGGTAAAGAACAAAACCCAGCCCTATCCACTTTATCTCCCAACACAGTGAGGCCCATGCAAATTTTTGGCATCTGTGGTAAATCATGAGGCCCTCCCTTTCCTCTTCGGATGTTTTTGTTGCATTTCCACTTTTTTAAACTGCTATCTTAAGTCCTACACTAGTGCCTTTATTGCTCAATCTATGTCTAGAACTACACATGGCTGTATTTGGTGTTTTGCTTAGGTTTTTGTTTGTGTTACATAGACTTCATTTTTCTAAGAGCTGCAGTTTCTCAGGAAAATTGAATCTAATTCAGAGATTCTCCTTAACTGTCCCCTGCCCCATCCCCTCACATGCACAGCCTCCCCCAATCAGCATCCTGCACTGGAGTGGGACAGTGGTCACAACTGGCAAACTTGCAATGATGCACATTATCAAAGCCCATAACTGACATTGGGGTTCAGTCTTGGTAAGGTACAGTATGGATCTGAACAAATTATGATACTGTGTTCACTACGGTAACATCCACCACCACTATAGTAACATATCTAGTCTCACTGCCCTAAAAGCCTTCTTTCCCAGTGCTAGCAACATAGTTGCCTGGTTAAGCAGCAAGCAGCACTGGTTAGCTGCATAAAAGCAAGAAGGAATGACACAACCATATCCAAACTTTTTCCCAACTACAGATTCTCTTATAGGATATATCAGTTCAGACAGCCTTGCAAGTGGTGGCTTCTGTCTGTCTCTTGCCTCTGCCATGGGCCTCCTCTAGGGGAAAGTGTAATGTATTTCCTTAGTTCTCAACCGTAGGAGACAAAATGACAATAATGGTATTTCCCACTTGTACTAGCAAAGGTCCTGGGAGCTCCTAGGGAATGGGAGTGACCCTTGATTTCCCTTTGCATTCCAGTATCACTATTACAAAGAAATGCCTTCCCGAAACTTGCAGAGGTAAGAGAAACCATTGTATTGCCCAGTTTTCACAGATCATTTAAACCAGTATCTTTTTCCCCCTATTCCACTTAAATGTGGCACTTGCTACATATCATGCCTGTCCTGCCCTTTGTAATGAATTCCATTCTTTATTTAAAAGGTGAAGAGCTACAGAGCTCTTTCTACTGTGCGCCCAGGGGTTTCTCTCTCCCTCTCCCTGTCCCCTTCCTTCCTACCACTTTAAAATGCATTAATGCTGTAATTGCTTTCCATGAGCTGACGTTTCCCCCACCCAGCCTTTCCAGAAATTGGAAGAGCCTTTGCATCATTTGCTTAGACTAATAAATAAAATGAGATGCTATTTTGAGTAGCTGGCTCTCAGTTCTGGACAAGTGAAAGAACTATTCCGCTCTTCCAAAACACTAGTAACAAATCACTGAAAACTGAGTGTAACATTGTGTCACTTCACCAAAAGCCACAGACTGCTTCTCCCCCACTCCCCCCCTCCAAGCTACATTGCAAAGTCAAAGACTAGACCATCACATTTGAGCAACAACATCAAGAAGTCCTGGTCATGTCCTTGACAATCAACTAAGCTGAGTACCTATCTTCTTCGGTGATAGTGAAGTGCTCCCAAACTGTACCTTCTCAACTAAAGGTTACAAATACCCTTTGTTTACATGACAAAAGTCATGACATCATAACTTTCACTTTTAACAAACCCCTGAAGAAAATAAGGTCTTACTGACAAGCATTGAAAGCTGGTCTTAAGTTGATTAGTTCCTGGACCAGACTTTTTGGTTGGTTGTTTGGACGGTTTTGGTTTTTGGCTTTTTGAGTCAGGGTTTCTCTGTGTAGCCCTAGTTTGACCTGGAACTCACTCTATAGACCAGGCAGGCCTCAAACTCAGAGATCCACCTTCCTTTGCCTCCAGGGTTCTGGGACTAAAGGCATGCATTCCATTCCTAGCCTGGACCAACTTTTAAGGAATGAGGTCCATTATGTTAAATGGACTGCTCAAAGGTCCACAAAGGTCAGTTCAGTGAGTGCAGGATCATGGCCACTATCTTTACCACCCAAGACAAGGCACTTTAGTACCAGACTGGGGACATCAAGGCACCGAACAAAAGCTTAGTATACTAAATGGCATTTATTCTATATTTCAATAATTTCAAAGGTTTGAGGTAGAAATCTGGTTATACTAAATCAAAACCTGACTGTGAGGTGAACTGAAAACAATAGAAGTATTTCTTCCATAAGCCGAAGTACAGAGGACAGGGGTGTAGTTCCCAGAGAAGTATTTTTGTGGCCATATAAGAAAGATGTTTAAAAGGAGAAGCAAGGGGCTGGGCTACAGCTCAATCGGTAGAGTGCTTGCCTAGTATCCATGAAAGCCCTGGGTTCAATCCCTAGCACCACCTAGATTAAACATGGTTGTGCAAGCCTATAAACATGGCACTGGGGGTAAAAGTGGGGCCATCAGGAATTGACGGTCATCCCCAGGACGGGCAGGGATGCATGAGACCTTATCTCAAACAAAACAAAAGTTAATGGTACTATGTGTGCCCTTATTTGTGTGTGTGTGGGGGGGTGAATTTGTTTGTGTGGGCACACATGTGGAGGTGGTGTCTTCCTTGATTGCTCTTCACCTTATTTTTTAGGCAGGGTTGGAGCTCCTTGGTTTAGTCAAGCTGGCTGGCTGGCCATGAACTCCATGGATCTGTTAGTCTCCCTCCCTCCCCAAGCAAAACCACTGTGGCTACCCAGCTTTTTACATGAACCCTGGGGATTTGAACACAGGTCCTCATGCTTGTGTGGTGGCCACTTTACTGACCACGCCATCTTTCTAGTCCTTATCATGTTAATCTAACTCATTGTTCATTTAGCAATATTTTTAACTTTATTGGGGCTTTTCCTTTTTTAAATAAATACGAGTTTTTGTCCGCATGGGTGTCTGTGAACCACATGCATTCCTGGTGTCCTCAGAGGCCAGGACGGGATATTCTATCCCCTGAACTGGAATTACAGACATCTGTGAGCTGCCCTGTGGGGGCTGAGAATCAAACCTGGGTCATCTAGAAAAATATCCAGTGCTTTTAACTCCCGTGCCATCTTATCAGCCCCATTAACAATATTCTTGTTGAACATCAACACTGTGAATTGGGGTAGATGCCAGTAATGCTTAGAGAAATAAAACTTAATCTCAAGACTGTGGTAATCCCCTCTGAAGTCTTGAAGAAAAGCTCCCTGCTATACAGCCCTTTAGGATCAGCATCTCCACATTGCTGAAGACTGATTGGGCCTCCCATTTGGGTTCTCTGATCTGGCATCTCCAATAGATTGTGTCTTGCATTTGCATCCACAAAGCCTGGAAAAGCCATGAGGCAGGGACAAAGAAGGACAATATCTAATAAATGTGTCATGTCCACGTTGGAAAGTGTAGGTTGGTTTTAAACCTTAGAAGACTAGGGGCCCAGCCTGGAGCACACCAGGACTACACCAGTCAGTAATAACAGGACTCAGGAAGCGGAGACAGGAGGATAGCAAGTATGAGACCAGCCAGATTACACAGCAGGTAAAGGAGGGAGAGAGGGAAGAGGGCAAGCACACAAACATCCACAGAGAGCCTGCTACGGAGGTGCTTCTTTTTGCTGTTGGTGGTGTTTGTTTGTTTGTTTGCTGAGACAGGGTTTTTCTTTGTAGCCCTGGCTGTTCGGCAACTCATTCTGGTATCAATCCCGGCTGGCCTCGAGCTCAGAGCTCCACCTTCCTCTGCCTCCCAAATGCTGGGATTAAAGACTGCTCCATCACTGTCAGCAGAGGTGCACTCTTTAATTAAACACTGTAAATTGAGGGAAAATATCTGAAACTCAGGAATTTAAAGCCAGCTTGGGGTACATTAAGACCTTTCTCTTAAGATTTTTTTTTGTTAACATTTCTTTAAGTGTTTCTCAGCCATTTGAGATTCCTCTACTGAGAATTCTGTTTAGATCTGCACCCCATTTTTTAACTGGATTATTTGGTTTGTTGATGTCTAGTTTCTTGAGTTTATTTTGGATATTAGCCCTGTATCAGATGTGGACTTGGGGAAAACCTTTTCCCATTCTGAAGGCTGCTGTTTTGTCCTTTGCCTTGCAGCTTTTCAGTTTCATGAGGTCCTACTTACTAATTGTCAATCTGAGTGCTTGCACTATTGATGTTCTGTTCTGGAAGTTGTCTCCTGCGCCAGTGCATTCAAGACTACTATCCACTTTCTCTTCTATCAGGTTCAGTACATCTGGTTTTATGTTGAAGTCTTTAATCCACTTAGACTTGAGTTTTATGCAGGGTGATAAATATGAATCTATTTGCATTCTTCTACATGCAGACATCCAGTTAGTCAAGCACCGTTTCTTGAAAATGCTTTCTTTTTTCCATTGTGTATTTCTGGCTTATCAAAAATCATGTGTCCGGGGCTGGAGAGATGGCTCAGTGGTTGAAAGCACTGTATTGTATAAGAATAAAAAAAAGAAAAAGATTGTATACACACACACATACACACACACACACAAGTGCAGAAGGCCAGAAGAGGGCACCAGATCCCCTGGAGCTGGTGGTTATAGGCCACTGCCAATGTAGGTGCTGGGAACCAAACTCGAGTCCTCTGTAAGAGCAACAAGTGCTCTTAACACTGAGCCATCTCTTCAGCCCCAGGAATCCACCTCCTAAAAATAAGCAAAACCAGCGGTGAAGTTTGGGGACTTTTATAAATGAAACGTGAGAAGCCATCACATCAGCATTTTCTGGCTGAGACAGCCCACTCCATTTCTCACTTGGAGGCCACACGCACACACACTTACTAGAGAAGACAGAGGCTGAAAGCAACGCCTCCCTCCCCCTCCCTCCAAGTCCCTCCTTCTCCCATCCCCAGGACCCAGAAGATTATCCTCAGAATGAGGGTTAACAGCAAGCAGTTTCCTTTCTCATTTTCCCTCATTCTCCTTCTTGCTGCCTGAGGCCTGCGGCAAGACAAAGTTCACACTGCCCCCTACTGCCCAGTCACATAGTCTCTCTTCCTCCACCACCTTTAGCTCCCACTTTGAAAAAAGGAAAGCAACAGAATACCCCCACAAAAGTCAAATGTCTTTATTTTTATATATAAAAAAAATTTGTACAGTTTTAGCTCCTATGTTTAAGAAAAAAAATCCCTAAAATTGCCATAATGTTTAATCCACTGCAAACTGTAAAAACAAGCTTTTTATATATTAAAAAAAATTTACATTTTACAATTTTCTACATGCATGCACAAGATCTCAGCTCTTTAACCAAAAAAAGAAGAAAAAAGAAAGAGAAAGAAAAAAGAAAAGGGGGGAAGAAAAGGAATAAAAAAATCTAGATCCAACAATGGAAAATTCTAAATTACATTCTCACTTGGAAGAGATTCAAGAAGGCCCTTCCTTTTGCACACAGAAGAACAAATTACAACAATCACACATCAGAACAGAATTCATCAGTAGATGTTGTCCCACGAGGAGAACAGAGGGGGCAAAAAGAGACTGACAGACACCAGGAACGGACAAGGCAGAGAGAGCGAGGCCCAATCAACAGGGCAAGCACAAACCCTGGAAACCAGACATTTGGAGTGAGGACCTCCCAGGATCCTGCCTCCTTGTCTTTATTAAATCAGGATTTACAGTGGGAATGCTGTGGCTGGCTAGGACCAAAAGCAGAAGGGAAGAGATGGAAAGAACTGGGAGGACATAAAATAAAAACAGAGAGAACAAAGACACTTATTTAGGAGAAACCAGGAAGGGACCGATGGGGATAGCGACAGAGTGGTGAGGTAGGTGAAGGACTTAGGCACGGTGTCCTGGCATGGAAGGAAGAGAGGTAAGCACTCCAAGGTCATGAAAACAAAGGCCAAGGTGTGCAGCCGGATGAGCTAGGATGCCACACAGATGGAGAAGCAAGTGCACTGAAGTAGGCCAGCACAGCATCCCCTGCGGTGATAGCGCTGGGCTGGGTAGGCACATTCCTCCAGTGGAAGAATAGAAACCAAGTGAGTGGTGGGACAGGATGGGTGGGGGAAACTGCTCAGAGGGACTGAGTCAGCTGCCCACACATAGCAGTTCACAGCATGAAGACAACTTCCTATTCTGAAGAAGCAAAAGACACACAGACACAGACACACACCTCTCTCTCTCTTTCTCTCTCTTACACACACACACACACAGCACACACACAGAGCTATACTCTTGACAATTTATCCTGACATTTTAAAAAACATAATAACAACCAAAGTAGACAAAGATACCACAGTTCTGACACAAAGGACCAAAACGCTATACCATTCTTAGTCACAGCCCTTAGTGCTTTGACAGAGAGTTGGGGAGATTTTTTTCTTTTTCATTTTAGGGAAAAGGAATGAAAATATCACAGTGATTAAAAAACATGGCAGGTTCTTAAAATAAATGCCCCTGCGCCCCTAACCTAGGGCATCAACTAAGATCCCAAATATTTTCCTTCTGCCCACCCCCACCCACTGCTCAAACCAACACCACACCCCATTCTTGCCAACAAAGGCAGCGACCCCAATCACCATCCAGGCCCTGCTTTCCAGGATAGTGAGGTATTTATGTGACCCAAAAGGACTCCTCTGAAACCTACTTTAAAAAAAAAAAGAAGAAAGGAAGAAAAAGAAAGGAAGGAAGGAAAGAAGGAAGGAAGGAAGGAAGGAAGGAAGGAAAGAGAGAGAGAGAGAGGAAGGAAGGAAGGAAGGAAGGAAGGAAGGAAGGAAGGAAGGAAGGAAGAAACCTTCCCATGACCCAAGTACAGATTTATTTCCCTGGAGTCTATCCAGGAACCTCTACCAGAGCCCTAGGCTAACCTTAAGGCCCTGCCTAAGTCAGCTCCAAAACCCCATTCCTGTGGGAACAACAAGGGGTGGTTGGCTATGGATCCCACAGCCTCACTTAGAGATCAATGGGTACCTCATCTCTGCGGATGGCAAACACCGGAAAAATTTCCAGGGAAGTGAAAGGCCTATGCAGGAGCTTTGGGAGTTGTTTAGAGAAGTGGCCCAGGGGCACTGCTCCATCCCAGCCACCAGAACCATCCCCCACACGGACTCCTGGAAGGACAGATGTGGACATTTCCTGTTTCTACTTTCTTGTGATAAAAAATAATTTAAAGGTGTCTGATTTAAGGGCTTAAATTTGCTCTGAAAATATCCACTAGAGGGTTAATGAATCCTGCTCAAAATGAGCTTTAAATTACTGAGATTCAGATTTGGTGCAAAGGCTATGTTAGTTAAAATGGGGTGAGGAGCTAAGTAAGACCTACAAAAGGCAGGAATCCTGGTCCCTCACCCCAATATAGAGCCTAGAAAGCGAGGCAGGGAGAGAAGAGGATGGGATCCTGGAAGGCCATGGAAAAGAGACCCCCTGAGGCAAAGAACTGGACTTAAGGCAGGGGATGAGAAGGAGTTGCTGGTCCCTCCCCTAAGAAGAGATGAGGCCACAGGTCTCTAGAGTTGGAAGTCAGCAGGACTGGGGTAGCTGGTGCAAGAAAAATGTCTTAGACCATGGTCTTAGACCATATCTTAGGGCTGGTCAGGGTCTGCACATCATAAAGTCCCTACAGAAGTCAACATGCATCCTTCACGGGTAAGGGTGGAAACGAACTGCTCAGAGGGATAAGGGTCAGTGGGTTTGGAGGGATAAGGGCCAGTGACAAGCATCTCCCCAACTTGAGGGGGTTGTCCCGCCCTTCCCCTTAGAAGTTGCCCAAAAAAAGAAATATCAAACCTCCCCCACAGCCCTGGTAAAGTGGTCAAAGAGGTTTCCATCTCAATTTGCCTATGATCATGTGATCCCACAAGTCAGAAATAGCAATGAAGACTCCTGGGTGGAACTTCCCACGTGTTCTGTCTGTGTGTGGACCAGGAAAGTACAGCTGTAACAGTGGGAAGCAAGCTAACACGCAGGGAGAATCCTAACTCTGGGACTTGTCACAGGTCCATCCCTGCCCAGGGACTCGGGGCTATGAGTGGGCACAGGGAATAGGGTTAGCGCTGCTGTCCTGCAAGAGTTTGGCACCATGGCTCTCTGGGGTCAAAGCTTTGCCCCCCACCCCAGAGAAACCCTATTAGGGGCCACTGGAGAGCAGGGCTCTAAGAACTTAGGTTTGTTAAGTGGGAGCTCAGGGTTAAGGTACAATCAAGAAGGTCCTGCGCCCTCTGAGAAGGGACCTTCATCCAGGGGGACACTTTGGGAAAGAACAGGGTAAGAGGCACTGTTTCCTGCAGAGCCTGGAGTGATACAAACTTGGCGGAGGATGGGGGGCAGGGTGGTTCCCAAATATTGTTAAAGCAAGGTGGTCTCTCCAGATTTACATGGGAAAACTGAGGAGGAGGGGTGGAGACCAGATACAGGATAAGTTAATTCAAGTAAAAAAACAAAACAAAACAAACAAGAGCAAAAGGAAGTAGGGCAGCAGAAATGTGGCAGGGCCGGGGCAGGAGACCCAGGCCACGCCCACTCTGCAGGAGCCCCCACGTCCCCCCCTGCCCTGCTGCTGCTGCAGAGTCACACAGAGGTCTCCGACTGCAGCCGCATGACGAACTTGTGGGACTTGGGATCCACAAATTCCTCAGAGAGTTTGAAGAATGGCACCTTCTTGGTGCTCACCACCAGGCTGAAGTCCTGACGTTTTAAGAGGAAAACAATGCCGTCCTTAAGCCCATTGGTCACCGGCTCCTCGCTCACCAATGTCCACTGTTTGGCCAGCCACCGTTCCTTGTGGTACTGGATGGTGGGTCCAGCTGCCAAATATCGCTCCAGGAAGGCCTGAGGAGGGAAAAAGACACTGCCTGGACATCTCTCCCACCCACCCATCCTTCATCCTCTGCCACACAGCTTTCAAAGACAGCCATGATGTTCTGAGCTCATTCTATACACGTGAACAAGTATCTTCAAATATGTGAGCAGAGGAGGGCCTGCGAGAAGCTTAATATACAGATGAGGAGGATGTATGCGCAGAAGTGACAGCGCTCCAGTCAGGACCAGAACTCACCCCATCCTTCACTCTGTTCCCTGCACCAGGCTGCGCCCAGGGCAACTCGACCCTCATTCTTCCTTCCCTTCCATACAGCTTATATGATTAGAGCCATGTAGGTCTGCACGCAGACAGAAGAGGGCCAAGCAAAGATTCATGTGCAACACAGTGTGTGTGTGTATGTGCGTGCGTGCGTGCGTGTTTTGCTAGTTAACTGAAATCAAGAACTCGGGCCTGCTCTAGCACTGAGCTACATTCCCAGCCTCTTTAGCACCCACTCACCAAAGAAGGCTCTGAGAAAGCCATTCTAGGAAGCTGGCAACTGGGTTGAGGTAAGCAATGGCTAAAAATAAGCATAGGCAGAAAGCTTACTTTGAGGGCAAAGGGTCAGGAGGGTAAAGGTGAGACTTGGAATGTAGAAATTCCAGAGCCTTATGAAGAAGAGCAGCAGGCCTCTGACATCCCCCCAAATGGTTCAGAAGCCTACCCTTCCTTGCCTCCTCCACTCCACAGACAGGCTAGGTGGAGTCGGGATGAGAAAAGCTATTACAGAAAAGAAGTGAGGAAGAGGCAAAGAGAGGGAAGGATTGTGAAGGGAGAGCCGCCATGAACAAAAGGAACTGGAAGCTGGACCCAGAGGAAGGTCTCAGGGCAGCAGGCCTACCTTGGGCGTCATGTCATGAGTAATGCAGAACTCCAAGTGCTGTAGGATGCTCTCCATGGTATGGTAAGGCTGTTGCTTGGTGGTCCGGAGGTACTTCTGCATAGCACGGGCCATGGATGCAAAGATGGCTTGGGCTGCTTCCCGGGGATCCATCACCTCCCTGGGGTTCTTCTGCTCCTCTTCCTGCAGCCGCTTAATGTGAGTGAAGGCCTCCTCCACAGCCACCACAAGCCTGGGGGACAGGCAGTAGCTGAAGCAGATGCCCACCGCTCGTCCCACCCTCCACCCATTGGCTTTGACTACTGCAGTCAGAGCGAGGTCAGGCCTCTCTGCTCTCCCTGAAGTCTAGAACTCAGTGGACTCAGACTAGGGATTTAAAGGGAACAGGCCTGGCATCAAATCCAGAAAGACACCTGGGAACTATGTTACTGAAAAGGCCAAGTATCCCACCATACCCTAGGAAAAGACTCCATACCACACCACAGTATACTATGTAAAAAAAATTAATAGATATGAGTAAAGGGAAGTGGCTCATTATCATCATTATTATTTATTTATCAATATCATCATTTATTATTACTATTAAAGTTATTTATGTGTGTGTGCAGGCATGCATATGTCTTCTGTGGAGGGTTGAGAAATCCCTTCTCTTTCTAACATATGGATTCTGGGGATTGAACTCAGATCATCAGGCTTGGCAGCAAGAGCCTTTACTCTTGGCCCTGGAAATGCTATTTCTATTCAGCCACGGTAGAACAAGCAGTGCTGATGCTTGACTGGGACGGGGGGGGGGGGGGGACACAACACAGACAATAACGCAGGACATCTATAGTAGCTAAAGCCAACAAAGAACTGCTATCTAAAATACACAAAGAATTCACTACGAATCAGGAAGGAAAAGGTAAAACCTTTAAAATAATGAATAAAAGGAGGCTGGTAACAGAGCTCAGCCGGAAAAGGGACTTGCCACCAAGTCTGACACCCGAGTTCTATCCCTGGACTTACATGGTGGAGGAACAAAACCCACATGCAAAAATTGTCCTCTAACCTCCATATGAACTCTGAAGCATGCATGGCCACACAGACACATAAATAAATAAATGCAATTATTTAATTACTGGCAAAGGAACCAGGAAAGATGACATAGTCCTATAATCCCAGTCAGTACTTGGTAAGCAGAGGCAGAAGAATCACAGGTTCCAGACCAGGCTGGTCTACTTAGTGAGACTCTATCTCAAAAACCTAAGTACACTCAAATAAAATCAGACCAAGGAAGTAAAGGATTCACATGAAATCCGAAGGACACTAGGCAAGTAGAGATACAAACTGAACGCTAAGAAGGAGCTAGAGAGACGGCTCAGTGGTTAAGCACATCCGTTGTTCTCGCATAGGGCCCAGGTTCAGTTCCTAGCACTCACATGACAGTTCACAGCTGCAAGTAACTCCAGGTCCAGGGGATCCCATGTCCTTTTCTACCTCCCTCGGCAGCATGCACACACATGGTATTCATACATGCAGGCAAAACACTAATACACATAAAATAATCTTTTTATGTGTTTGTCTATCATCTCGTTCTCCCCTGCCCCCAAATCAGGTGTCAGCACTGCCTGTCCTACTGTGGCTGAATAGAAATGTCATTTTCAGAGCCAGGAGTAATGGCTCTTGCTGGCAAATCTGATGACCTGAGTTCAATCCCCAGAACTGGAACTGGAGTTACAGACAGCTGCCATGCTGGGAATTGAACCCGGATCCTCTGGAAGAGCAGTCAGTGCTCTTGGTCACTGAGTCCTCTCTCCAGGCCCTAAAATAATTTTTTTTAATTTTTAAAAATAAATGAAACATTAATAAGATGCTTCTTCATCAAAATGGAAGATAACTATAATCCTAACACTGGACAGCAAGTCAGGGGTATTCTATGAACCACAGCGCAGCAATAACGTGACAAGAGGGATACAGAGAACACATGGGTGAACCTCAAAACACATTATAGAGGAAGAAGAGAAAAGTCAGTTTAGCAGTAGGACCTGGATAAGTCTGAAGTCAGCCTGACTGCATAATGAGTTCCAGGCCAGTCAAGGCTACAAAGATGATTTTATCCCAAAAAACAAACAAAAAAGTCAGTTAACACTAATAGCACAAAGCCACACAAACCAACACATCATTTGTACAAAAACACAAAAAGATTCTAAGGACCTCAAACCAGACTCAAAGTATATGACCCCAGGTGGTAAGAGCTGAGGACAGTGAGGAGCGTCCTACCCACTAAGCCTAAAAACCAAAACAAAACCCTTGACCTGAAGAAAGTGGGGATGGCCGGAAGTGATAGGAAAAGAAAGAATGTGAGGCCTAGATCCCACCTTCCATGAGCTCGGGATGGAACTCTGGGCGAGTACACGCCTTTGTCTGCAGGTCTCCTTTCTGTACATCCTTTTGCCTCCCTACGTTTCTTAGTAAAGTTTCTTTAGAAAAGATCTTTTTGTTTTAAGTAAACCAGAGTTTCCTACCAGCTACAAGCAAGGTAACGGGGAGAAGAAATAAACCCGTGTGCCAAGAGGGACAGCGGCAAGCCATGATATCCAAGACCCTAATCAGGGAAAATGGCAAAAGGGCCTACACTGCTTTCTTTCCAACAAGCGCCATTTCCAAGATAACAGGAAATGTCACAGAATTAGAGCTGGTGGTCTTTGCTCTCTAGGGGACACCAAGCTACATTAAGACCAAGATTGGGCCATCTCTCTGCCTTGAAGCCTAGAGATGGGAAGTAGGCAGAGGGCAGGATGGATGTTCTAGTCCCAAATTTCTGTTCTTCTCTTCTCCAGTGAAATCCCAAAAGCTTCAGGTGGAACCTGGCAGCAGCAGGCACTGAGAAAGAGTCTTCAGGCATTATGACAAAGGGAGATGTGAAAACAACATTTAAGAATTTACCAAATGAGGTCAGGCATGGTACAACACGCCTTTAATCCCAGCTCTTGAGAGCAAGATATCATCAGATCTCTGTGAGTTTGGGGCCAGCCTGAGCTACACAGTGAGCTTCAGGACAGCCAGGGCTACATAGCAAGGCCCTGTTTCAACAAAACAAACAAATAAACAAATAAAAATAAAAAAAATGGTGTGGAACAATTCTGTATTCTATCAATTATGTTTTAAATAAACACTGATTGGCCAGTAGCCAGGCAGGAAGTATAGGCGGGATAACCAGACAGGAAGTAGAGGTGGGTCAAGGAGAACAGGAGAATTCTGGGAAGGAGGAAGCCCATTCCTTCCCAGTCCTGTCCAAACACCGAAGAAGCAGGATGTGGCCTGCCCCACTGAAAAAGGTACTGAACCATGTGGCTAACATAGATAAGAATAATGGGCTAATATAAGTTATAAGAGCTAATATGAAGCCTGAGCTAATGGGCCAATCAGTTTATAACTTATGGAGACCTCTGTATGATTTTCTTTGGTAGCAAACAGCTGTGGGAACTGGGCAGGACAAAAACCCCAACAAGCAGGCCCTCATGTTACAAAAAGACTCAAAAGTCGATGTCCTATACTTTGAATCTCAACACCAGGGAAACAAAGACTGACAGATCAGTGGTGTCTGGCAGCCAGCCAGCTTGGTCTAGACTACTTGGTGAGCTCCAAAGCAAAGAAGAGACCATCTTGAAACACAAAGTAGATGACTCCTGAGGAACAGTTGCCCAGATTGTCCTCTGACCTCCACATGCATGCACACACAAATACACACATACATACACACACAAAGAAAGGAAGAAAGAAAGAAGGAAGGAAGGAAGAAAGGACGGACAGACGGACAAACAAATATATAATCCATTGAGGCCTGAAAACCACTCTTCCCTGTAGGCAGCAAGAGTCAGAAGGAGCAGTCTCCTATTAGAAAAATCTGGAACCTGTGGGGAGTTTCATGACATGAAAGTGATTCCATCAAAAGCCAGGGAACTTGGAAGAGAAGCCATACAGATTTATCCTTCAAGGTCAAAGCAGATGGTCCAGCAAACCTGAACCTGACCCATGAAACAGAGCAATAATAAATGCGCTCTTTTACAGCTGCTCTGTCTTGGCAATCAGCCACGGGAGCACTAGAAAATGACCACGCAAACCTTATCGTCACTGCTCTACCTCCAGCAGGTCTATGGGCCTCTTATGCTTCCTCTCCCCAGTTCATCCCAGAGGCTCAACCTCCCCATTCTCCTGGCTCTTCCCCTCTTCGGGTACTCGCCAGGCCCTTAGCTCACGGCCAGTACCCACCTGGCCCTGCGCTTCCGCACTCTACGCTCGTGCTCGGCTTCCTCATAGTAGTACTCGTTGTGGCTGTTGTCCCGCCTCCGTGCCGCTGCAGCAATCACAGCCCTTGACTGGCCAGTGGAGTTATTGGTGCTGTTTTCTGCACAGGAGCAGGATGGAGGAGATGGTCAAAAAAAAAAAAAAAATCAAAGAGTGTAGCCTCCGCACTTTGCTGGAGCTCTGGGAAAAAGGCCTGACACATCCAAAGGATACATCCCCACCACCCAGCAATGCCTCCCAGTCCCAGCCCTCCTGGCTACCTCTGGGAGAAGCTGCAGGAAAGCAACCAGGAAGGCATTGGAAGGGCAGAAGTCCTGCATATATGCCTCCCGATGCAGGAGACTTTGCGGCTCAGGGCCGAAGAGTAGAGACCAGGGGTATGAGAAGACACAGGCGCTAAACCAGGGGACACACTGTAGCATAAAAAGGATCAGCAGCTAAGACCAGCTACCTGAAGTCAAGGGAAATGACAGAACAGAGGGGGCTGGGACACAGGCCAGAGAAAGGAAAAGGCAAGGGAAGTAGCTTGGAGTCCTGTTTTGGAAGAGGCCGGGAGGGGCGGAGGAGCAGGGCCGCTCACCCTCTCCGAGAGAATACACCTTGAAGCCAGACACTTTCTTGGCCAGGACGGACTTGGGCAGGTTGAGGAGGGCGGGGTTGTAGACAGGGAAGTCATGGTAATACTTCTCCAGGATCCACACTGCCACTCGCTGGATGCTGTTGGGGAGACGGCAGGAGGGGGAGGGAGAAGGGACAGACAAGGGGCGCAGGGGAAGGGACACATCAGGGCAGGTTGGCAGGGCTGGAGAGGACACATGACAGGGACAAGCTGCTTCCAGGAAGCCTGGCTTCCTGGTTCAAGCCTGAGGTCTACTTACCAGGCCCCTACCTAACCTTTCCCAAGACTGGGTCTCCTAGTCATTTCCTACCATGCTGAAGCCCAGGGGTAAAAAGGGCCCCAGTCAGAGGTCTCCTCATCCCCCTCCAACATTCTCCCAAGGTTACTGACAGGACCTGGGAGGTGCCATTGATGCTCCGCACAGCCAGGGGGAGGGAGGGAGACATCCTGCCCATAAGCCTGGTGGGAGGTTATTTTCTATCCCTCCCTCTGGCAGCCCATCCTCTGACCAGTTCATCTCGCTGACTACTTGCAGGAAGCTGTGCCTCCAAGAAAAGGTTAGAAACCTCCTGTTGATACCCCATATCTCTCTCCCCTTTGGTCCATCCTCCCGTAAGACTCCTGATTTTGAACTGGCTGTCCCTCACAGTTCACAACTCCCACAGGCATCTTGCCCACGAGTCTCCATATGACTTTGCCATTAGGTTGAAAATATCAGTGAGCTCTCTCTTACTGTATGCTCACTCCCTTCATCCAGCCCCTCTGATCCATTACTTACTGTTCCCACCACCACACCCTCCCCCTCCCCCCAAGCCCTTTCAGGTCTCATCTTTGTCCTATGCATTGTCCCACCTACTGCCATGCACCCATACCTGAGATGGCCGACGTTGTAGAAGCGGCTGGCCCCGTCCGTCGACCGCACGACCTTGAGCGTGAACTGGGGCTGGAGTTGGCGCAACTCCAGCAGAACTACAGCCAGGTAGTGCACGAAGAGCAGGGCGTCCACTAGCGAAACAGCAAACTGGACCACGCCCTGGTAGCTGCGCTCCCGGGCATCCAAGATGCGAACGCCGTAGAAGAGCCAGTAGGAGATAACGAGCAGGAAGACGAGCACCATGAGCAGGGCACGCAACACGAAGACTCGGGGCAACGAGGCCTTGGGCCGGCGGAAGAACAGAGCCCAGCTGCCCAAGAGCAAGATGAGCAGCTTGAAGGCCACGGAGATGAAGAGGCCCTCACACGCTGTCCCACACGGCTCCAGCTCCTCCCGCCACAGCAGTGGAGGCAGAAGCAGGAAAGCCAGCGGGGTGAGGAAAGAGAGGAGTGCCAGAGTGGCCCCTGCTGCCACGCCCAAGTGTCGTGAACAGTCCAGCGGCACACTGTCCTCCATGTCCTTGGCGATGCGTGTGAGGTCATCGTGGGAGATACTGTGCTCAGAGGTGCCTGTGACCACCGTTGTTGTCTCTCCCCAGTTGTCATCCTACAGGTCGGGAAGGGGACGAAGGAGAAAGGATAAGCAGAGAAGACAGAGGCGCACAGGAGAAAGGAGACAGCAGAAAGAAGAGGGGGAATCAACAAATACACAGTCACCGGAGGATGCTGAGCTCCACCATGCGCCCGTCTTGTTGCTTCAGGAATTGCAATATAAAACCCAAATCCTCGGGGAGCTGCACAGAGACTGGGGAGGGAAACGCCACATATGCAGCGATGACCCTCGGAAAACAGAGCACAGGACAACTGCCAAAGGAACAGCTTGGACAGTGACAATGACCCAGGGGCAGGCTTGCCAGGCAAAACAGGCAGCTTCCAGAGAGTGATAGGACCCGAGCTGACCCCCCCAGCAGCGGGTGACATGCAAAAGCTCTTCTGAATTAGTGGTTCCCAACCCCAGCTGCACACATTAGAATCACCCTGGGGAGCTTGGAAAACATACCAATTATGCAAAGTGAGATCTGCTTGTCAACCTTTTTTTAAAACACTCCCGAGATGATTATAATGTTCAACCAAGATTGGGAACTCTGAACTAAATGATCTCCAGGGACTGTAGTCAGAATGCACTCTGTGGACCAGCAGTGTGGCAGTCACCTGGGAGCACATGAGAAACGCAGAACCACAGGCCCACCCCACATTTACCAAGCCACAGTCTGCACTTCAACAAGATGCCCAGGAACTGTTTCAACTTAGGGTTCTCCTAAGTTTCTTACAGCTTTTGAAGAAGTCCAAAATTTCAACAGAAGCCAGAGACAGACATTCAGGGCAGAGATTTAGAGAGCTGAGGATCCAAGTACAGGGGCAAAGAGCAGATTATCTGGGAAGGGGAAGTCAAAAGCCACTTGTGCAGGCCATGTGGCAATGCCAGGCTAAGCAACTGACATCTATCCCAGTCAAGTGAGGTAATGCATGACTATGATCCCAGCACACAGGAGGCTGAAGCTGGAGGATCATGTGAGCTCAAGATTAGCATGGGTCACAGATCAAGATAGTCTCAAAGAGGGAAGAGAAAAAAAACGCCAGGGGCTTTTACACGCCTGTAATTTTACACGCCTGTAATCCTATCACTTGGGGAGGTGGAGGAAGAAATATCAGAGGGTCAAAGCCATCCTCAATTATATTAGTAAATTCAAGGCCAGCCTGAGCTACATGAGACTTCATCTTTTTTTTTTTTTTTTGGTTTTTCGAGACAGGGTTTCTCTGTAGCTTTGGAGCCTGTCCTGGAACTAGCTCTTGTAGATCAGGCTAGCCTCGAACTCACAGGGATCTACCTGCCTCTGCCTCCCGAGTGCTGGGATTAAAGGTGTGCGCCACCACCGCCCGGCTTTTTTGTTTGTTTGTTTGTTTTGTTTTGTTTTTGAGACCTCATCATTTTAAAAAGCCACCTATTCTTCAACCATGAGAAGCTACTATGGTTTTCTCACAAGGATAAAAGGAGACAAGATGACCAGCAAGTGATCTAAATAGGATGTGGGAAACACACTGAAGAATCAGGGTTACCACGGGTCTCTGGGAAGCTAGTTCAACGGGGTGGCCATCTGAATAATCATGGTATATATAGCACCTGTGGAGGTAAGCAGTGGACAGGATGGGTGCCTCAGGTGTTCTTCAGAGTGTGATCTGCCCACATCTGTTTCTCTGTAGTGGCTAGAGACCATCCTCCAAAGAAGTCCCAAGACACCACGACTTTCAGTACCCATAATTCACTTCCAGGACAGCCTGGGCTGTGTCATATGGAGTCATACCCTGAAACCCAGGGGATGTAGGCTACAGGACCGAGTCACACAGTGCAGTGAAGGGGGTGGCCTGGAAGGGCCAGTGACTAGAGAGCTGAGGAATCTCCTCTCCCAAGGATGGGGGAAGAACCCAAACTGAATATAGAAAGTAGAAGCGCTGGCCACTGTCAGCTGTGGGAATGGAACCATACCCTCACTGGGTGACCCCAGATACACTGTCTACCCTCTCAAGCTTCAAGGCCTAGGGAACCCCACCCCAACAGGAGTGATCAAGATCACTTCAAAAATAAATCTATGAAGCTTGGTATCACGGAAAGAAAAGAGTTCCCAATGTCAGACGGGTCTCCCTTCCGCCCGCGTCCCCCTCCCCCCAGGAAAAAGAAGCTAAGAGTCTCGACTGCCTAAGATACTCCCAAGAAGGAAGTTCAGGAATAAGAAGATTTGGGCAATCTCTGTCACTGCAAACCCTGTCACTCCTCAATTCCAGGACTGTCCTCCCGACCCAGGGAGTGCAATGAACCAGAAGTTAGAACAGAAACAACAGTTCCATCCATCCTGAAGAATTCTTTTCCAAGGTACCTTCCTTAACTGCTCAGCCTCTCCTCTTTCCCTAGGACCTAGGTGATGCTATTTCCACATGCTGACAGCAGAGGGAGCAAACCTGAGACTCAAGGGAAACCTGTGGTCTACCCACCAAGATTGCTGCCCTCCTACTCCAACCTGCACCAGCCTGCCAGGCTAACCGGAGCCTCAGAGGAGCGGCGCCATTTCTCCTTACTCAGCTAAACCCCCTCTGCCCCCTGAGAAACGGTAGTTTTCCACTAAAATTCCCTGAATTCCAACAGGGCCCCACCTTGGAACCCTAAACTAAGGAAGGGAATAGTAGCGCACAGCTGTAACCCCTACACCTGGGAGTCAGAGACACGAGAGTACCATTTTCAAACCAGTCTGGGGACCAGGGACAGTGGTGCACACCTTTAATCCCAGCACTCAGGGCAGAGGCAGGCAGATCTCTTTGAATTCGATGCTAGCCTTGGCTACACTGTGAGGCCTTATCTCACAACCATAACAACAAAACAAAACAAAACCTAAGACCAGTCTGGGCTACATAATGAATTCAAGTCTAGCCTGGGTTACAAAAAGAGACCTTGTCTTGAAAAACAAACAAAAAGATACCCTTCTGGATCCTGTAACTTTCCTAGGAGACCAGATCTTGGCCCTTCCCTTGCCTAGTGGACCTCTCTCAAGCGACCAGAAAATGTTAGCTCTAAACCATTTTACTCCTAATGCTCACCCGCTCATCTCCCCTCGTGGACTCATTGTCCAGCAGGGGCTCTCCTGGAGCCTGGATCGTCACTGATTTATCTCCACGGCTCCCATCCCGGCTCTTAGAGCGGTGTCGGTCCCGGCGGTCCCTGCAGCAGGAAGTCAGAGAAACAGGAACAAAAGGTCAAGAGGGGAAGTCTTAAAGGTCCTTTCAGGAGACCCCTACCCTGCCCACCCACCACCACCTCAGTACACACCCCCTCTCTGCCAGCCGGACCCTCCCCACCATTCAGCTGGACACACCTGTGCTTTCTGGAGCTGCGGGAATGACCCGACTTGTAAGAATAGCCCGAGTACTGGGACTCGGTGTCCATGGCGTCTGAACGCCGTGCCTTATAGCGCTCCAGGGTCGCGGGCTGGGGCCTTTTGGGGGGCCCCACAGCCACCTCCTTCAGCACAGGCTTCTTCAGGCCAAGAGGCACCTTTAGGAAGTCAACTGTCACCCTGAGGGACTCTATTTTGCTGGACGAGTGGGCTTATCTCAGAGAAATTCAAGCGGCGACACCTGAGGAGATAAAGCAGTTGCTTAGGGGTGGCTTGGGTTCCCCCATGGGTGAAGACACGAAAGAAAACCATGCCCAAATGTCACCAGAAGCTCAGGTAAGCCCAGACACTACCTGAGAATACCTCATTTTTGGTTCCTGTTCTGTTCAACGGGCTCAGCTCCTCCTGCTCCGCCAGCTAGAAAGATCCCTCACTCACAGTGTGTCCAGTATTCAGGGCTGGGGGAAATGCTGGCACAGGCTCCCAGGGCAAGGACACCCAGAATAACCCAGCTTGGATGCCCCATTGGGAAGAATGAAGGCAGTACCTTCCTATTCTCAGCCAGGAAGACAGAGACTTAGAGACACATGGACGTATGCACAAACTCGCAAACATAATATCTCTCTCTCTCTCTCTCTCTCTCTCTCTCACACACACACACACACACACACACACACACACACACACAGAGCCCAGCCCCAACTCTCACAAAAGTCCCAGCTACTCCGGCAACCAGGGTCATCTTCTCCACTGACGACGGCAACACTAACTTAAGTCATCACCCTACCCTGAGAACTTCCTGTCTTCACTCACTGATTGAGCAAACCTCTCTAACACACATACTTTGAACTATATACTTTGCTATGCCCTGGGTACTGTGGTGTAACGGACTCTGAGTTTATAGTCTGGGGAAAATGTACACTAGGCAACTAGGCCAATAAATATAAGCAGCCATGTCAGTGTGGTGGAGCTTAGCCGACAACAGGCAAATGTATCGGGGATTGAACCCTGTGTTCTAAGCAAGCATTCTAGCACTGAGCTGGCTACATTTCCAGCCGCATGGAGATGCTTTAAACTGAGTGTCTGGAAACATTGGAAAATGACACTTAAATGGATGCCGAAGAAAGGAAGGAAAAGCTCCAGGAGGGGAAGAAGTGACACCAGGGAAGGCCAAGCCAAGAAAGCGCTCGTGCATTTAAGGCACAACCACCAACACAGCTGAGGACAAGAGAGAGCGATAGAAGCAGCGGGCGGCAAGTGAAGAGGTCGGGTTTTATTCTAAGGTTATCAGGAGCCTATTTAGCTGTGCAGAGTTGGGTTGGGAAGAAGAAGCAGAAACAGGGAGATCAGTGAGGAGGTCCATGGCAGGAAGACTTGGCCACCAGAACCAAGAAGGAGGAAAGAAATCGGCTCCCAGAACCAACCAGACCTGGTAAAAGGCTGGCTGAGGGGGTGAGGAGCAACAAAAACACCTAATCAAGCACATAAAATAACTAAGTAAAACACAATCAAAAATTAAAATAAATAAATAACCTAGCCTGAGCAAGGGAGAAGGTGCTGAGTCTCTGGTAAGGCAGCTATTAGAAGACGTGGTTGGGAGGACACTGTTTCTGAAGGAGTATGTGTGGGGAGAAGCTGTGAGGACTATTCCCCATGCATTGAAGGTCATGGCAAGAGGAATGGGACACTTGGGCATCCAAGACACTGGAGTCTGAGCTGGATGTAGGGGCCACAGGCAGAGACACTGCACTGAGCTCAGGAGAAAACTTTGTAATTGGATGTAAGAAATGGGGGGGGGGTCAAGCAAAGAGGCTAAAAAGGAGAGACCAGAGAGGCCAGTAGAGTGTAACCTCAAGGCGACCAATAAGACAAGCGGACTTCCAGGGAGGAATAAACACAATCAGGTCCAACACGGCTGAGGAGCCCACTGTTTTACACACTGAAACAGACTTGCTTTGTGGAGTTACCTTTCTTCCAACTACTTTAAATCACCAACAAGTGGAGAAGGCGCAGATTAAGTCATACATATTCGCAGACATCTCCCCTCCTGTGGGTACAGGGCAAGTAACCGATACCCACCTAGTAAACGAACACGCTTGTCTGACTGTCAGGGAAACTGCCCCTGCAGGGAGATAAGCATCAATGTGAAATCTATTCATTTCTCCACCTAACAGAGTCACGTGGAAGCAATCCATGAGCCAGTGATATCAATACCCCCACATCAAAGCACTATGTGATAGAGACATACTTTGGGACAAATATAATTCAACCTGAACCTGAACCTCTCTAAAACAGGACCATAAACAGGGCCCGTCCCATGCTCATCCCTCCGTCTGCAAATCACATGTTGGATTTCTCTACCCCTCCCCTGGGGACCCACTCTACTGGTTTACTCCTCCATGTGGCTCAGACAGTCGCAGCCACACCACTTTTTGATGTGGTTCCCACTTATTCTTTCTAGTTCTCCTCTTAAACACTGAACTTTTCCAGGAGGCTCTGAGACCAGTAGATTGGGGGAGGGGAGGTAAAATAAAAGGACAAAGAAATGCCATGGATTAGATCCAGACAGACACTAGAGCCCTCTCCTTCGTCATCCCCATCCCCGAATACCTTCACTCTATCTGCCAGAGCCAACAGCAGAAAGAGCCTGGATTTACACAAAGACCTGGGTTTAAAAGCTACCTCTCCCATTGCTGAGCTGTGCTAACTGTGGGCAAGTTACTAACCCTTTTGTGCTAGTGGCCCGGTGGACCCTTGGGTAAAACAAGAGGTGATGATACCTCCTTCATGGGGTAGCTGCAAGGAACACAGGGATGAAAGGAGTGCTTTCATACACTATACAGCTACTAATAGTTAAGCAATTAATAAGCTCTCAAACTCCAGTCCCCAACCACTTCCTCTGAAACTAGGGAAGGCGGTGGTATAAATTGTGCGACTAAATAAAGAACTCGCGCGCGCGCGCACACACATCCCAACCAGACCCACTACTTCAAACACACCCAGATGTGAGTGAGGTGAACCGTTCTGTTTCCCCTGCAGATAAATTTCAAGCCAGACAGGCTGCCAGCCATCTCCCAACTCTTTGTTCTGAGTTACTTAGCCTGGAGTCCACTCCCTTCCTCAAAAGCAAAAGACAAACCCCATAGCCCTGGAACACAGAGGGCTCCCCAAAATGCAACAAAACGTGCTCTTCCCTCAACTATCAAACACAGGGGCACAAAGGACTTCTGAAGCCTTTGCCTGCTGTTCCTTTGGGTACCCAAGGGAGCTGATCGCAGCATTGGGAAGGGATAAAACGTAGGCAAAAAGATGGGCAGAAGATTCCCCCCCCCCATTACTTAATCGGTGTCAAGGAACAGGTTTAGAGGGTCTCCCGGGTGGGCAGAGTTCCCAGGAAACAAGGTGGGGGAGGGGATCAGTGGATGAGATCAACAAGTAGAAATGTCAGAGCGATGAGAAGACAAGAGAGAAGTCTGGACTTGGCACAGGGCAGAGAGCTGCACCCAGCTGAGGGGCAGAGGGTGGGAGGCTGTAAAAAGGGAATAGACCCCACTGTTTTTCAACTCACCCCCCATGCCTCAAGACACAAACACAGGCACCTAGTCCCCTACTCAAACCAGCCATGGATTATCTGGGGTTAAAAGGAGGGCAAAGAGGAGAGGGAGAGAGCAAAGAGAGCCCCACACAAAAAGGAGACCCTTCTCCCCTCCAAAGGCCTTTCAGAAATAAAATTAATGGAATGTGTCTCAGTATCACCCCAAGGGAATTGGGGGGGAGGGCTGAGGGGAATGTGGGGGCTTTTGTCCCGGCTGCCCAGCTTCTCCCACATTGATCACCATAGCAACCAAAGCCCCCTGTTGCCTAGGTGATGGCAGCCAGGTCCTGGAACCCATACCCAGCATCCAAAGCGAGAAAGGTTACAGAGGTGGGAGAATGGGACAGAGGGGGAGAGAATGGGGTTTCTCCTCTGGCAGCCCCAGCTTTTGTCTAAGCTTGGGATCGGGTTTCTTCAAGAAACAATTGGAGGCCTCTAGAAAAAAAAATAAACTGAAAACTTGGCAAGAGGGCCTTGGGGTACATAGTATGTGGGTAGATATGGGTGCCGGGTAAATACAGACCAAGACAAAACGGCCCTTCCTCATTCGCCACTCACAGGAACAGCTGAGTGTCAGGTGAGTGTTCTGCATGTGCACACACACGCACACACACACAGGCACCCCACATGTGGCAGATGCTCAGGACAACAACCAGGCATAGGAGCCTATGGTCACCACCTCCTTCTGCCATTGCAGTAGCCCTGCAGTGCAGTTCAGGCCTTTAGATCCAGCATGGGGACATGAGGCAAAACACAACGAGCACACATCTGGGAAGAATCAGAGAGCCTGGGTGACTCAGCCAGGGAAAGGTAGGGAAGGGACGGATGCCCAGTGCACACCTCAGAAGCAGTGTTCTTCGTCTGACAGGGTTGGAAGTAGCAGGGCGGAGGTACCTGTTCCTGAGGACAGGAAAATAGGACGAGAAGCTAAAAGTGCTGCTTAGACAGGAGTCTGTCTCTAGGAGACCACATTCCCCCTTCCCAGCCAGGGACCAGGAGGTCTCCTGAAGAGGCATCCATCTGTGGGACCTTGTCTGTTACAGCCTTCTGATTCCCACACAAGAGTCATGGTCGTCCTGTATCTGGCCTGGCCCCACTTCTGCACCACAGCCCGTAGAGAAGTGAGGGACTCCTAGATAGCACTCACAAGTGCTGAGTGCTTACTTTGGGGGTGGGGGGTTACTGATTAGCTACCTGGCCGGAAGCGGAGCACCTAGTCATAAGGCTCATCAAGAGGCAGAGCCAAGGTTGAAAGGTTCGTTTGGTCTTTACCACACTATCCCTTGAATGTCTGAGATGCGTCCAAACAGGTGGCCCTGTCAGGCAATAGTAGAGACTCAAGGCTTTTGATGTGGGTGAAAATACAGACACCTAACTTGGATCTCTGAAGAAAGTGGTGGAGCTCTCTGATTCTACCCTTGTCTCTCCTACACTGGGAGACAGTGAACTGACCCACCCAATTCTCTCAGCTACTACAACATTAGCTAATGGTAACTCGGAGCCCTAAAACCAACCAAGTTTTACGGTAAGGCCCAGTGAAGGGAAGGAAATGGCTGGCCAGTGGTCACTACTTCCATGACAGCCCATTCTGGCCTCTTACTGCTGGGAAAATTTCTCTTGAAGAGCAATCAGATTCTTCTGCGAGCCTCCCTCTTGCCCTTTCAACAGACAACAGTAAAAGAAGCTGAGGGAAGGGAAAGATGGCTGACTCCAGCCTCGAGCCTTCCCACCAGTGAAAACGATCAGAGGTCAGGCCGGCCTAAACCAAACAGCAAAGAATCCCTAAGTAACCAGCCACGGCTCCAAAGAGCGTGAGCACACCTTCATTCCTCCGCATCCAGCCTTGGACATGGGCAAGCCACCCACTCCAAGAGGCTCATACCAGGTCCTTCCCATCACAGAAAGAGCCAAGGCACAGAATGGGCGAGGACCACCCTCAGCCTAAAATTGGGCTCCAGACTCACTCTTTTAAGTACTCAGAATAGACCCAGTGACTCTAGTGACCCAAGAGGCCAAAGAAGGCAGCTGGATCTCTGGGGCCCAGTGGGAAGGCTACAAGACCAGGTGCCCAGGAGCTGGCACCAGATGCCCCACCCCCGTACTGCTAACCAAGCACTCTCCTAGGAGGGCCAGACATGAGCTCACCATGCTCACAGCCCCAGGGTGGGGGCAGGAGCCTTCTCCTAGCAGGGGAGGGGAAGAGGAGCAGGGAAGAGCCCACAGATGGGCTCTTGCCAGGGTACCAGATACTAACTAGGAAGGTGCTAGAAAGCAGAGCCACGCCCCTTTCCACCTTCTATAATTTCCCTCGATGTAAAGCAGAGCAGCATGGAGGATACCCTCCAAACCCAGACACGAAACACTGACACACATACACACACACATACATACATTCTAGTTCCCCTTCTGAAACCTGGAATGGTTCCTGCCTGCCCCACCCAGCTCCACCCACCCTGGCTAGGCAGGTTCTGTAGAGACCTGTTCTGCTCTCTCTGGCACCCCTACCCCCACCCGGCTCTCAGAGTCCCTACTCCCAATCCAGTACACACACACACACACACACACACACACACACGCATGCACACATACACACATACACACACACACACGCACACACACACACACAGCCCATAGCATCCCATTCTCTAGTTTCTCCTAGACTCGTTCCT
>PVIU01018612.1:0-38646 GCA_004026605.1 Ondatra zibethicus
ATAAATCAGTTGGAGGCTGGAAAGGGGCACCAACTTTGGGCCACGCGTCCAATGAAGGATTGCAGCTCCCAGTAAGAATGCAAAGGGATTTGCTCTCTGTAAGTGGGTCCCCGAGTAGACACACCCAGATGGGGCTATGTAAGTCTAATCAGTACAAGGTCATGCAGATTCCATTTCCTTGACAGCTGTAATTAATAAGTATTACTTCTGGTGTGAAATGCTCAGAATACAGCTGGGTCACTTTGCATTGATAATAGAATGTGCCTTTGTTGGTTGATCTGATGTTTGATAGGAATAGATCCCTCTTTAGGCCAGGCTGCATGCAAGTTCAGGCCACACGTCGTGGCCAAGTGTGTACAACTGCATCCACAGAAAACCTGAGGGAGCTTGGGAAGTAATTCTAGACACGGAATAACACCGTGAAGCATGGCTTCTTGGCAGCAGCTATTTCTTGGGTTTGCTCTCTTTGCTAGCGACGAGCCCAACTCATTAAAGAGAGGTTTCCTGACTGGGCTTTAGATGCAAAACTTTGCAGCACTTTGAAGGGGCCCTGCCAACAAACACTTGAATGGGGCTCATGTCTTGTGGACCGTATGCATCTTCGAGGTGTCAGGGACCTGGAAACCCCGTGGAGATAGGGCAATAAACATGGCTCCAGACAGTACCTCTATCATGAAGCTAGGCTCTCAAATCCTAAGGAATGGGTTGGATCCAGCCATCCAGGACACGGCCTTAATGCTAGCCATGAGGTTTAGCAAATTAAAGACTAATGTGCTCAGAGAAAGGGACACGTACAGTAAAGATCGAACCAGACTATTAAAACAAAGCCTCCAATCAGTATACAGTTCAAAATATATATAGGCTTGGTACAGAAAAGAAAAAGGATAAAGTCCTTAGAATTTAAAGGAAAGAAAGACAGGGGTTGAGTGTGCTAGCACAAAGAACTTTCATCCAAACACATGAAAGACAGAGGCAGGCAGATCTCTGTGAGGTCAAGGACAGCCTGGTCTACAGTGTGAATCCTCAGACAGTTACAGAGACACAGAGAAATCCTGCCTCCAAAAAAAAAAAAAAAAAACAAATTCAAACAAAAAAAAAGAGAAGGAAACAGAGTGTAAAATAAATCCAATCATCAAGAAATGCACATGAAAACTCCACCCACATTCCCAAAAACGGGATTATGGATGTTTGCTTTTCTTTAGACCTTTGGCTCCAAGTTCTTATGGATTGTGGAGAGGAGAAAGGGTGACCAAAGGAGATTCGATTCAGCGTTCTTGGTTTTTCGTTTTTCGGTTGTTTTTCTTTTGTTTTTTTACATAAACTGGGGTGTGGGAAATAGCTGAGCGACAATGGACTGTACCCTTTCAATTGTATTTTTATTAAATACTGATTGGCCAGTAGCCAGGCAGGGAGGTTAAGCAGTGTTACCCCTCATGAAGTAGAGGTGGGAAGAAGAGAACAGGAGAATTCTGGGAAGAGGTAAGACTCAGTTTGAGGTCCTCTCCCAGATGCTGGGGACAGAAGATGCTAGTACTGCCTTGCCGATTTAGGTACCAAGCCACTTGACTCCCCCAGACAAGAACAATGGGTAAATGTAAGATGGCGCTTTCAATAAGAAGAATCCTGAGATTCAAGGCCAACCTGTTTACGGTCTACATATACGTCTGTGTGTTTATTTGGGACTCCATGGCGGTGGGACCCAGTGGGACAGAAACTTGAGTCAACACATTTTTCTCAAGCACTGTTGCCCAAAGGAGTAACAGCAACCCACATTGAGTTAAAGAAATTTGTTTAAACTCTGAGTACTAAAGTGTAAGTCGGTCAGTCAGTCAGGGTGGTTTTCAACTTTAGGGGCAGCATACAGAATGGAGAGGCTGGATGTCATGAGTTTCAGGGTTGCCTGTGTTACCTAATTTGACACTGTCTGTAGGCAGGCAGATCTCTGTGATTTCAAGGACATTCTGGTGTATAGTGCGAATCCTAGGACAGCTACAGAGTCACAGTGAAATCCTGTCTCAAAACAATAAAAAATAAAAGAAACAGAGTGTAAAATAAAGCCATTTAAGTTAAAAAACGTATGAAATCTCTATGCTAGTGTGCTGTCTTTAGTTACAAGACAGTGTATCATTTTTGCATTTAGATTTTCAAAATATCCATCATAAGCATAGTTTACCATATCCATTTATTCTTGTTAATTATCTCTTTGTACTTTCTAACTCCTGTATTTGTCTCTTGAGGCACAAAACTTAAATAATAATGAATCTCTTCCCTTCTATTCGTCTGTCTATCTTTCTGTTTATCTATCTATCTGTCATCTATCTTTGTATCTTTGTATATGGCATTAATTAGAATGGCTTTTTTGTTGGAGGCTGGAGAGTTGGTTCAGCTGTTAAGAGCACTGCCTGCTCTTCTAAATGTTCTATGTTCTGTTCCCATCAACCACATGGTTTCTCACAACCATCTGTAATGAGATCTGGTGCCCTCTTGTGGAAGAGACTTGTTTAATTGTCCTTATCAACTTAGACCATGAAACCCAATAAGGACATCTCAACAGAACTGCCATATAGGTACTGCTCATGCATACTTTATAATTGTCAGAGCATAAATTTCAATTTTTCCTTTTTTTTTTTTTTTACAAATTGTAGTCTTTCTAACACAACAACGGTTCCCTATATATGGAGGGATCAATTTTCTAATAGTTGTTCAATCCATGAGGATGGATGGTTTAGCTGCTCTCCAATGTTTGTTAGCATCCAGGCATCTGGACTGGCCAGTCCTTGGGGCCCTACAGGGTATGTCCTCAGCTGCAGCCATTAAGAGCACCTTCTGTGCATATTTCCTAGTTTCCTTTGAAAAAGTGGCTTTGCACAAATACTGTCTCCTTCTGTCTCTCTTTACTTTCTCTCTCACACTCCGCTTTTCTGCCTCTCTCTCTTTCTCCCTCTCTCTTTTTCTCTCCCTTGCTTTTGCTCTCGCTCTTTGCCTCTCTCTTCTTTCCTACTTCTCCTGTTCCTGGAGGCCAGTTTCCCTGTCCACTTCCATCTTATTATGTTCCTTTTCTGTAAATAAAACCCCTCAACATGCACTCTGTCACATGGCGTCTTTCTTTTCACGGCATTGTTTTTTTAAATTACAGCATTCAGTATACACTGTAACATCAAAGCAGTGCACTCTAATGCCAGAGAAGGAATGGATTTGCTAGCAAGAACAAGAAGCAGAAGGCAAAGGAGAATAACCTTTCCAATATTCTTTATACATCTTCCAGCAGAATGTGTGGCCCAAATTAAAATAGGACCTTCCCACCTAAAAATCTTGATGAAAAATGTGTTTACGCAATTCAAAGATCCAGATCAGAAGTGAATATTCTTACCTCAAATGATTTACTCAAACAAAATCCCTTCACAGTCATATTCAGCCATTAAGGTTTTATTTAATT
The DNA here is from genome assembly GCA_004026605.1 of Ondatra zibethicus. Taxonomy (NCBI): domain Eukaryota; kingdom Metazoa; phylum Chordata; class Mammalia; order Rodentia; family Cricetidae; genus Ondatra; species Ondatra zibethicus. Next base: position 3,437 of record PVIU01018612.1, read on the forward strand.
CTTGGCATAGTCAAAGTGACAGTGAAGAGTAGAAATCCTACCTCTAATTACTCAACTGGGAGTTTATTAAAATTGCTCCAATATAAATCTGTGTCTTTTACCCTTTATTTCCAAGTCTATGTATCCATGTTGAACATTGGTAACTTAAAATTGTAGACTTTCCTATATAGATGAACTAAAAATAGCCATCACTCAGAGGCTATGTTCCAATGGGCTTTACCATTCTCTCTACTTCTCCTCCCACCAATCTGACCACTAATACATTTTTTTATACCATGAAACATGCAGACTTGTCTGCTCTATCCAAAGGAGCTTGCCACTTGTATTTACAAACTGTATATGGTAATAAGGACAATATATTGGGGAGGGGGTCTCTGACTTATATGCTGTAGTCAATCCTATACAACAATGGCTGTCTATGAAATTAAGATCCAGGAATCCAGTAGTTGTCCAGTCCTCTAGCCTGGATGAATCTACTGGTCTTCAGCATTTCCCAGAAAACCAAAGAAGTAAGCTTTAACACATGTAAAGGAAGGAAATTACTCTCTAACAAGAGTAAGGAGGCTGAGGGCCACCCTACTGACATGTACTTTAAACAGGCTTCCAGGAGAAGGTAGAGACCAGATTTGGGGTACATCTACCCCTCTCAAAAGATGTAGTATAAAGTGTCTCTTACTATTTCAAAGGTCCAAAACAGAAATGAAGCCTCTAACTCCAAATGATTTAATTAAGCAAAATCTCTTCACAAGTGTGTCCTACCATTTGTGGTTTTAAATAATTCCAGATATGTTATGTTGGTAACTAAAGTAGTCACCACAAATAAAATATCTTTTGTAAACATGACACAAAGTGTATCTACTTATGCAATGTTTACTGTCTAAACATCATAGAACTATCCCTCTTAATACCACAAAGGCATTAATTATACTCTTAGAATCTTAGAATAGTTGGCCATGTCCAATGAGTGACATTCTTCTACTCTATCAAACTTAAGTATTATAACCTATGATATAGAATTTTTATATATACAAATCAGTTTATTTTTCATGTCTTTCATGGTATGGGAGATCCTTCTGTAGATGTGTTGCTTTATTGGTTAATGAATAAAGAAGTTTCTTTGTTCTGTCATAGGGCAGAGTAGAGCCAAGTGGGCAAAACTAAACTGAATGTTGGGAGAAAGAAGGCGGAGTCAGGAGATACAATGTAACTGTCAGAGGAGAAAGAAAAAAGCTGCCGACCAGAATCTTGCCAGGAAACCACAAACCTCATGGTAAAATATAAAATAATAGAAAAGGGTTGACCAAAGTTATAAGAGCTAGCTAGCAATATGCTTTTAAGTTATTTGAAAAACAGTATTGAAAATGATATAGTTTCTGAGTGATTATTTCAGGTCTGAGAAGCTGAAAATGAACAACAGGCCTCCCCTTACAAATTGGTACTCCAACATGTGCTAACTAAATACACATAAAACCTGAGAGGGCTTGGAAAGGAATTCTAGACATCAAAAAACAAAGTTTAGCTGCATTTTTATTTGGATGGACTCTGTTTGCTAGTGGCATGCTATAGCTCCTTTAAGAGAGGTCTTTTTGATTCATCTGTAGCAGAAAAAACTGCAGTTTCAAAATGGCGCGTTCCTGGTTTGCCAGCAGAAAAAGTTTTGACTCTTTCAGGATATCTGGCTATGGAGCATTTAAATGGGGTTTGTGAGCAAAGTTACAAACTGCTTAATGGCATGACATAGACCTGCTATATACCTGAAAATGGGGTCGTGTGTGTGGCTTGAAGAAGCAGTGAACATGCCTTCACCATTTTGGACTTTGTGGAGCCAAAAGGCAAGGCAGCCTTAGTCCTAGTCATGCCATGGCTTGGCATTTTAAGAAGCACTCCTGGAGACAAAATTATTTCACATAAATTATAGGACAGATTCAGACATAAAAGACCTCTAAATGAGTCACAGTGTGTTTAAAAGGAGTAAAGAGACAGAAAATGTAATATAAAAGAGTACAGACAGTCATAGATTAAAGGAGTAAAGATAATAAAATAAATATTAAACTTGTAGAAAAAGTTAATAGAGTAAGAAAAATAAGCCATGTAAAAATGGAATATACACAGAGAGTCTGGAGAAACAAAGAGATTTTTCTGTTTTCTTGGTTTCTGGATTTTTTGTTTTGTTTTGTTATTGTGGTTTGTTTTATTTTTGTTTTTTTTTTTTTTGCTTTTGCTTTTGTTCACTTGCCTGCTTATTTTTATTTGTTTCCTTATGCAAGGAATGAGAAGAGGATGGAGGACTGCAAGGTGAGTAGAATTGGGGTATAGGATGTGAAATTCCCCAAGAGTCAATAAAGAAGTTATACATATTTGTAAAGTGGATCTTCCCACTTCACCCACTTCAAATTATTTAGTTAGACAAAATCCCCTTACAGATGTATCCAGCCATTTGGGTTTTATTTAATTCTAGATGAAATTGACATGACAACCAGGAGTAGAGATCACACCTCCAACTGGACTTGTCATCTGATGATCCATGCAGAGATTCTGGCCACTTTTGTGTGTTGATATCTGATTCGCACTGAGGCTGTGTTCACCACCTTAGATTTTCATCTCACTGTGCAGATATCACCACTGGAGGATGTCATGTGACCATAGTGGTTTATGTAGTCTTGGAGGGTCTGTCATCTGATGCTAATATAAAGCCTGTTATCAATTGGCAGCTTTCATTAGCTCTCCATAAAATGTTGTATCTGGAGTTTGGGTACTCTGCTGATCCCCACAAGGAGTCTGTTCAGAAGACAAAGTTATGATTTGATTGGGAAAAGGCACCTGACTTCTACTGGGTGCTGTCATCTCACTCCCATAGAGAAATTGTCCACCCCCCCATTTTTGGTTTTCATCTCCTTGTAGTAAGAGGTTTGTTCACAACCACTGACAGGCATCTCAAGGTCAACATTGAAGATTTATTCACACAGAGAAGCAACTGAATGATCCTCATTTGGGTCCCAGTCAGCATTGAAGGATATCACAAGATCCTCTTCAAGAGTTGCCAGCTTTCTCCCACACAGATCAACTTCATTATCACCAAAGGAAGTGCTCTGACTTAAACACATTGCTGTACTGTATGTCCCAAGAGTCTTGCTACCACTCAGGGTCATCATCAAGTTGCCTTCAAAGACTTTGTCCTTGGTGTCAGGGACTGCTTTCCTTTGGGAACCACTGAAGGATGTCTCTCGGGGCATTGTTGTGCTCCATCAGTTGAGAGCCTGCTAGGTGTTTTATCTAGTTAACAGATACACCTTGCTGGTTCACAAGAAAGCATCAATTGGCTCTCCAAAATGGAAATTGATGTCTTTTCCTGGATGTGCTGCTGAGTTCTTGGTACAGAGAGCCTCAGGGTTGTTAGGAAATGCAGATGTCATCATTGTTTGATTCAATGTAGCCATCTCCTGAAACTGAGCTGATACAAGCTGGCTGGTTTCCACACCAGCAGTCTGAGGATTGCTGGGTCCTGGCTGAGAATCTTCTAGGGTTTTGTCCTGGTTGTTACAAACTTCAAAGAAGTCCTGAAAACACTCAAGTGCCTCGACTGTTTGGGGGAAGGGAGAACATTTTGCTGAACTAGGTTTTTAGTTGTAAGAGGTATAGTCCTTGAGATCACTTAAACACAAAATGCACATATAATTATGTTGGTGCCAGAAGGCCCCTGAAGTTATATTCAGTGAAATATGCTGGAGCTGGAGGCCTGTGCTTCAGACCTTCAGCTGTTGTGATGATGTTGGGCCTAGTAAAAGTGTATCAATTGGAGTTCTGGATACTTGTAAATTTTGGCTGGAAGTTGGCATGGCTTCAGATTATTGCTGTTGGTTGTCCAACAGCTCTTTGTCCATTGAGCTAAAATCAAAAGTTTGCCTCATGTTTCTCTTTCCAAGCTTTTGTGTTGGGTGGAGCAGGGTAAAAGGAAATTTTACTCTTGGTCTTAATCCAGGGGTGAGGCAGTTTATACTCATAAGATTTGGTTGAATTTCCCAGCAAATGAGCCAGAAATTCCTTGATCTCATTAATTCAAGCAGAAAGAAACTGTACTTTGCATTACTGCATGCATCACTGTATCTATTCTATAGCAGTAGCTGTATAATTTTACTCTAATGTTTCTTGAAGTGAGAGTGGAAGGTGTTGAAGCAGAACACTGGTGAGCCAAATAAATTTACTATGGATACCAGTTTTAAGTTAATAGATTTTGGTCTTAGGAACTGTGTCCTTCTGTAAACATTCAATATGTGTATTTCTCTGTTTCATCAGGTGCTTGGTCACATAGATTCCCACTTCCTTTGGTGTGGGAAGTCCTTCTGTATCTGTGTTGCTTTTATTGGTTAATGAATAAATCTTTTGTAGCCAGTAGCTTGGCAGAATAAAGCAAGGCAGGAATTCCTAGCAGATAGAGGAGGAAAGAAAATGGAGTCAGGGAGAAGCCATGTAGCAGCCGCAGGAGACAGACACTTCCACCAGAGCCTGCCAAAACTTTGCCTGTATGCCATGACCTCGTAGTGCACAGGTTAATGGAGATGGGTTAGTTTGGGATATAAGAACTAGCTAGAAATACTCTTAAGCTATTAGCCAAACATTATTGCAAATAATATAGTTTCTGTGTGACTATTTAGGGTCTGAGTGGCCAGAAACAAATGAGTGGCCTTTGACTACACTCCTTGACAAGTATAATTTAATCTCTTTCAGCAATTCCTGGCATCTAGATTATTTGCTTAATCTCCTCCTTTATAGTCATGTGTAAAGCTGATGGTGTTTGAGTAACCTAGCCAAGGCCACATAACTTCAGGGATGTCAATTTCATGTATTGCTACTGTGAGGGGAAATTCTGTATTGGACTTTCATCCTTACCCCAATCCTTAGCTCTGGGATATCTGTGGTTGACTTGCACAGGAGAGTTGAAGATGCAGCAACTGAAGACTGCCAACTGATTTTTCTTTTTCTTTTTTGATATGCAGTCTCTCTATGTAGTCAGGCTCAACTAAACTGAAATTCTGGGATCTTTTGCCTCAGCCTAGGATATAGGTGGGACCTACTGAGCCTGGTGTTTTATTTATTTTTGTTTATTTGTTTTACACTTTTGGTTTTAAATTTTTCTTTAAATGTGAGATCTCATTGTGTTGCACAGTCTGATCAGGTTGCCTCAGTGCTCTGTGGATGAAATTTTGAAACTTCCATTCTGATCCAACATTTTCCTTTATTATTCCATGACCTCCTTTTCCCCCTAACTCCTTATTCCACTTCATTTGCCAATCTTGATGTTCATCTTAAAATACTGTTTTATCTCATGGCCAGATTAGAGTTAATAATACCAATGATCACAAATTTTTTTGTTTTTGTTTGCTTGTTTCTTTTTTGCCTTTCTTCTTTCTCTGCTATCCCATTTCAGATTAGAGCATCAGAAACCCAATCCTGTATCTTGCTGTGAGGACATGGATGATCTTAGAGATTCCACTGAGATTCTCACTAAAGCAAAACTATTTCTTTTTTTCCTAATTACCATGTCTTCATCTGCCACACTGTTGTTAATTGTTTACTTAAAGCTACCTTTCTGAATTTTAACACCCATTTTACTGCACATTTGAGCATTTTTCTAGTATTTTCTCAGAGAAAAATACAAACATGAGCACAGTCAATTTAACTGATTTAAAAAACGTGTTCCTTTTGGAGAATGATTCCAGTCTCCAAATTCATAAATGATTGGCCCTCTGTGATGATATAGCAGCTAGAACCCATTAGCAAGGATAACACTCAATTTTTGCTGTTATTTATAGGAAGGATTTGAAATTATTTCCTTCTACTCTTTTATCCCTCTCAGTAACCTAGGTTTCTTCTTCTAATGACTCTCAATTCCTGTCAAATGGTTTCAACTTCTCTAATTGGTAGAGTTATTACTTCCCTTCTATTTCCCTAGTCACAAATGTTTCCTTATTTTTTTTTATTTTTGTGAAGCATAATTTCCTCCTTAAGTTTAGTGCTTACATCATTACTATGTCCTCACAATGTACCTTACTGATGTTTTTACTTGTGATTGTACAATAAGTACGGCACACTAAAGTGTCTAAATTAATCTGCTGTTTATCTACAAAACCACCTGCAAACAGAAAGTGAGATAACAAAATCTCTGAAAAAAATCTAAATATGAGGTTGACTCACTAAAATCTCATTTTATTTTATCTTTTTCTGTTAAAGGCATCACCTCAACACATCAGGAAAAGGACAGTTTTGTATAGAAAAATAAATGAGGTAATTATAAGGATATGAAAACCAATGACATTCAAGGCAATGTGAATGTTCAACAGAGTAAAATAAAACAATACAGTATAAGGAAATGGTTAGGTCAGATTCTCTTAACAGATCATACGTGGGTAGAAGTGTGAATCGTAGCTGAAATAGTCCTCCATCTATGAAGCAAGCATTGCAAATAATTTTAAAATACTGAAACCTCAACACTAAAGAGAAAACACCTGTCTCATTGAACTGTTAAATAAGAGCAAATGAAATGAATATTACTAAATCACTTTTCTTTCCTCTACATGAAAACTACAATAAGCTAGATGTTAAATTAATTCATATTCCTTTGCTGAATGATCCAGAGGCAGAAGTTACATTGTAAACACTTTCAATTCTGAAGCGCAATTGTTCCTCTATAGTTAATTAATTCAGGTAGTTTCTGGTTCTGTATTTGGGTGCCATTGACAATGGCCAGTAATAACAGCAGAAAGACATCAAATATTCCAGGACACTGATCTTGTGTCAGAAAAACCTGGCTGTGAATGCCAACACTGTCATATACAAATGGGTCACCTTGGGAATACCATTTACCTTTCTGTTGTGTGATCTATAAACTTCTGGTAACAATACTTCATACCATTTAGCTTTATTTTGAGAATTGAACTAAGAGAATGCATGTAACGCCATATCCAAAACACAGTAATTACTTTTATGTAAATGGTATCCATTTATTTTATTATGCATAAATGTGGAGAGGAAATAAAAAATAAATCTCAATGTACTAGTCACATATAATTATTTAGAAAATGATTTTTCCTTTGGGCAGCTGATAAGGTTTCTGGATTTGCTGCTGCAATTCTCCAGTCATCTATAGAAATCTTCCATTATGCACCAAGGCTTCTGCCCTCCTTACTGATGATGTAGGATAGACATTTTATATGGATTTCTGACCTGTCCCTCCATGCCTCCACTTTGTTCCTGTCAAGGGAAAGCCAGGTTTGCCATTGCATTCTGAGCTCCAGACACACCAGCTTCTAATCCTGTTCCTCTAGATTTTGGCCCACTTGTAAATAAATAGATCCTTCTTCTAGGCCTTAGGTTCTGCATTCTGGAATCCTTTTCTTCTAATTATCTATGTGCAGGGAAATGTGGTTATATTATAATGCAATATTAAAGGATTTCAGTGACAAATTTGTGACTCTCCTTTGAAGAGGGAAGAATCATTTGAGGCATGTTAACGCGGGAAAGAAGGAGCATTAACAAACTTACATTAACCGAACAGAATAGAAGACTGTGATTAGAAAGAAAGCTAGTTTCATAATCCTAAGAGCAACTTCTGGAGGATAACTACGAAAGGAAATGGTAGAAACATCAAAGAAAGTGTAAAATATCTTTGAACTGCAATAAGTTTTGGAAAAATGGTTTCTAGCATCACCTTTACACAATACAAAATGTACAGCACAATAAAATTCAATTATAGAATACAATTATTTCAAAATGAGAAATACAATGGCTTTTGCTAAAGTCTTATCCACTGCTTTTTAAAATTTGATTAAAGAAAACAATCAGAATGTACCCAAAGAAAAATATTAAAATCACTTGCTATAAAGTTTGACTTCTTCCTTTCCAATCTGAATCCCCTTTATCTCCATTTGTTGTCTTTTTGCTCTAGCGAGAACACCAAGAACTATGTTGAAGAGTTATGGAGAGCTTGTCTTGTTCCTGATTTTAGTGGAATTCCTTTGAGTTTCTGTCCATTTAGTTTGAAGTTGGCTGTTGGCTTGCTGTATATTACTTTTATTATGTTTAGATATGTTCCTTGATCTCTCCAAGACCTTTATCAAGAAGGGGTGTTGGATTTTGTTTAATGCTTTTTCAGCATCTAATGAGATGACCATAGGGCTTTTCTCTTACATTTTATTTATGTGCTGGATTACATTGATAGATTTTTGTATGTTGAACCATCCCTGTAGGTCTGGGATGAAGCCAACTTGATCATGGTGGATGATTTTTCTGATGGGTTCTTGGATTCAGTTTGCCAGTATTTTATTGAATATTTTTGCATCTATGTTCATGAGTAAGACTGTTCTGTAATTCTCCTTCTTGGTTGAGTCTTTGTGTGGTTTCAGTATTAGGGTAACTGTAGCCTCATAAAAAGAGTTTGCCAATGTTCTTTTTGTTTTTATTATGTGGAACACTTTGAGGAGTATAAGTATTAGCTCTTCTTTGAAATTCTGGTAGAATTCTGCATAGAAACTATCTGGCACTGGCCTCTTTTTGGTTGAGAGGCTTTTGATGAATGCTTCTATTTCCTTGCAGGTTATAGGTCTATTTAAATTGCTCACATGGCCTTAATTTAATCTTTGTATGAGGTATCCATCCAGAAAATTGTTCACTTCTTTTACATTTTTAAATTTTGTGGAGTACAGGCTTTTGTAGCATGACCTGATGATTCTCTGGATTTCATCAGTGGCTGTTATTACATCCCCATTTTTGTTTCTCATTTTGTTAATTTCATGTTCTCTCTCTGCCTTTTGATTAGTTTGGATAAGGGTTTGTCTATCTTGTTGATATTCTCAAAGACAAAGCTCTTTGTTTCATTGATTCTTTGTATTGTTTTCTTTATTTATATTTTATTGATTTTAGCCCTCAATTTGATAATTTCCTGCTGTCTACTCCTCTTGGGTGAGTCTGCTTCTTTTTGTTCTAGAGCTTTCATGTGTGCTTTTAAGTGGGTAGTGTGAAATTTCTCCACTTTCATTATGTAGGCACTTAGTGCTATGAACTTTCCTCTTAACAGTGCTTTTATAGTATTCCATAGCTTTGGGTACATTGTGCCTTAACTTTCAGTGAATTTTAGAAAGTCTTTAATTTCTTTCATTTTTTTTTCTTCCTTGACCCAGGGGTGGTTCAACTGAGCACTGTTCAATTTCTATGAGTTTGTAGACATTCTGTAGTTAGTGTTAAGCTTCAGTAATGAATGTTTCTTTTACATATTGGGTAGTCTTGTATTTGGGGCATAGATGTTCAGAATTGACACTTCATCTTCATCAGTTGTTCCTGTGATGAGTATAAAGTATCCTTCTCCATCTCTTCTGATTGATTTTCATTTAAATTCTGTTTTGTTAGATATTAGGATAGCTATACCACTTGATTCTTAGGTCCATTTGCTTGCAAAATCTTTTCCCAGCCCTTTACTCTGAAGTAATGTCTGTCTTTGAGGGGCAGGAGTGTTTCTTGTATACAGCAGAAGGATGGATCAAATCCTCTATTCATATCCATTCTCTTAGCCTATGTCTTTTTATAGGTGACATTTATATTAAGATATTAAAGACCAGTGATTGTTAATTCCTGTTATTTTTTGGTGGTATTGTTTGTGTGTTTCCCTTCTTTAGGGTTTGTTGGTGTGGGGTTATTTGTTGCCTGTGATTTTGTGGGTTCAGTTAGCTTTCTTGGGTTGGAGTTTTCCTTCTAGTACTTTCTGTAGGGTTGGGTTTGTGGATAAGTATTTTTAAAATCTAGTTTTATCATGGAATATCTTGTTTTCTCTATCAATAATGATTGAAAGTTTTGCTGGGTATAGTAGTCTGCACTTGCATCCATGGTCTCTTAGTGTCTGCAGTACAACTATCCAGAACCTTCTGGCTTTTATGACTTCCATTGAGAAATCGAGTATAATTCTGACAGGATTACCTTTATATGTTACTTGACCTTTTTCCTTTGAAGCTCTTGATAGTCTTCCTTTATTCTGTATGTTTTGTGTTTTGATTATTATATGGCAAGAGTACTTTATTTTGGTCCAGTATATTTGGTGTTTTTTAAGCTTCTTGGACCTTCATAGAGATACCCTTCTTTAGGTTGGGAAAGTTTTATTCTATGATTTTGTTGAATCTATTTTCTGTGCCTTTGAGCTGGAGTTCTTATTTTTCTATCCCTATTATTCTTAGATTTGGTCTTTTCCTGGTGTCCCAGATTTCCTGGATGTTTTATATTAAGAATTTGTTGGATTTAATGTTTTATTTGACCAATGAACCTATTTACTCTATAATATCGTCAACACCTGAGATTCTTTCTTCTATCTCTTGTATTCTGTTGGTTATGCTTGCCACTGTAGGTCCCATTTGTTTACCCAGATTTTCCAGATCCAGAATTCCCTTGGTTTGTGTTTTCTTTATTGCCTCTATTTCAGTCTTCAAGTCTTGAGCTGTTTAAACTGTTTGCTTAACTAGTTTGATTGTTTATTTCTTGGTTTTCTTAGGTTTCTTTGGGAGATTTATTGAGTTCTTCCAATTTTTTTGTTTATATTTTTCTCCATTTCTTTAAGGGAATTTTTCATTTTCTTTTTAAAGGTCTCCATCATCCTCATAAAGTTATGCTTACAATCATTTTCTTCTGCTTCTTTTGGGTTAAAGTGATCAAGTCTTCTTGTCGTATTACCACTGGGTTCTGGTGTTAATATGTCACTTTTTAGGTTGTTGAATGATTTCCTGCATTGGCGCCTGTCCTTCTCTTCCTCCAATTGTGCCGGCAATGTCTTTGCCTCTTGGTTCAATCCTTGCAGTGACTGTCTCTGTCTATGGGAACTGTTTTTGGTCTGCTCTGTATTGTCAATGTCTGTGTCTCAGAGAGCCACTGAGGTCTCTCTTGACCCGCTTTCTTGGCCTGCTCTCTTGGTTCACTGTCTTAGTTCACTCTGTGCAGTAACAGCTTGTGTTTCAGAGTGTTTCAGAGTTCCTCTCTTGGTCCTATCTCTTGGTCCTCTCTACGTAGTTTCAGCATTTCTCTTAGGTTATGGGGGTGGCAGTAGGAGATTTTGGTTGTGGAGTGGAACTTGTAGCTTAGGAAGTCTGATGGATGGGGTGGGGGGAGAGGTTGGTACAGTCTGTCTGCAGGAAACTCTGGCAGGCTGGCTAGAGAAGCTGAAGCAGGTTGGGGGAGTGGCCAGGGGTTTTACCTCAGTTTGGAGGGCTAAGAGAGCGGTGTGTCCTGCTGGGTGGGTGGTCACTCACCTCTTGGTCCTCTCTATGTAGCAGCAGCCATATACTTTTATTTTTTTGATGTTCTGTTATTTGTAGAGTTTGGCCCCAAGCAGATATTTTGATTGTTTTTATTTTTCTATCAATTAATAACAGTTCTAAAATTTATATATTAAATATTTCTTATGCATGTGAATATATTAGTTAAATAAATTGCTGGATTTGTAATTTCTTCACTGTGAGGTAAAAAAGTGAGATTGAATCAAGTGATGTATGTATCGTTAATTAAGAAAATTTAGAAATAGCGCCACTTCTGTATCCACACTTCATCTCTTATTATTATAAAAAAAAGCATTATACTCCTTCTGACAAGTGCTCCAATAGGCTCAGTAAGACCTACAATAAATAAACTGATAGGTAAATAACACCACAAGAGAGCATAATAGAACAGTAGAAACAAAGAACATAGAAGGGAACAGGATGAGGAGGATGCTAATGTGGCTATCCTGATCAACAGTGAATCTAATGAAGGGACTGGGGAGCAGAAGAAGAGAAATATAAGATGTATTGTGTGAATACATGAAGCCTGTTCTACTTGGAAGCAGTCACACTTAGATGCTGTAAGAAAGAAGGGCATCCAGAATGTTGGGAGAAAATACAGATTATAAGAGATGGGCAAGGGAGTACACAAGTGATAAAAAGCCAATGCTGGCCTTGTGCTGTTCATGCTTAGGTAGTCATACTGGTGAGACTTTATAGGCATGTTTCTGAAATTACTGGGAGACACAGTCTCACAGAAGACTCCTCATTCCTCTGGCTCTTATAATCTTTCTGTTTTTCCTTTTGCAATGATCCATGAGACTTAGGTCTAGTAGTTGTTTTATAGATGTATTCATTGATGTGGATCTAGAACTCTGTATTTTAATTGGCTGTAGTTTTCTATAATGATCTCTGTTTGTTGCAAACAGAAGTTTCCTTAATTCAAAATGAGAATCACACTTGTGTGCATGTATAAGGACAAATATTTAGAATGCACTTAAGGATTATCCAATTTTAGTAACATGACTGTTGTAAGTTCTCCTCTAAGATCCATGATTTCACTAACTCTGAGTACTTAACTTGGTTTCTAGTACTGGACATAATTTCTCTTTTCTTGAAAAGGTCTTTAAATCCAATGAGAACTATTAGTTGTACCCATGGTAGACATGCCACTGTGCATCCTTAGGTTTATCCTGTTATGATTGTTGTTTTAGTTCATAGCTGTCAGGACTGTTGGTTTTGTGTTGGTTGTGCTCCTCTTTTGGAAACAACCATGACTAACAACTCAGAGAACAGATTTTCATGTCTGGTGCTAGAGTGTTTGTTAGATGGACTTTGGCTCTTGAAGTGGAACATTGTCTGCCTAGATGGAAATTTTTAAAAATCAAATTAGATATATTTATACACTGGCTTAAGTGTATTAGAGATATTTTAGGTAGTTACTAATATGACTCTTTATAACTTTTTCATAGTTATTACTGTTAATTTACCCTCCCCCATTATTCTTCTGTATTTATCTCCTTCCTTCCTAATTCAAGCCCTTGCCATTTTTTTTTCATTTCTTCCATGGATGGGATGGGGTGTACACAAATGGGAGTGAACAAAGCAGGGATTTTGGAGAAGTGAGAAGAGCCCATGAGACCTCAACTCTATAAAAAGGATTACAGGCAATTAAGGAATGCTGAGAGAGGAAGAAATAGTCTTCCTCAGGGAAGAGCACACTGATTGTTTATCCAATACCAAATGATCATTCATTAAACATACATTGGTGTAGCATTATACAGACTGAGGAGGGTGGACTTACATATTTAGGAATATATATATGTATATATATACATATATATATGTAAATGTGTGTGTAATAGCAATTAATGAAAAAGATTGCATGATTTTGAAAAAGTTTAATGAGGGGAATATCAAGGGCTTAGAGGGAGGAAAAGAAAAGGACAAATAAAGTTGTGATTATAATCCCAAACCCAAAAAGAAATGATTTATGAAAACGAATGTTGACAGAAGTCTGTCTTGTACTGTGAAAGGATTTTTTTCCAGAATAGGAATTGCTGACCTATGAAAGGCTTTGAAAGTAAATTTCTTGCATTTTCTTCTGCTTTGTTCTTGAACACTTTCTACACCAACATATTTACTGTTTATTTATCAGTCACTGACACAGTCTGTAGGGTGCTGGGGAAAACAAGGCCTCAGTGATCTTACTCACATGTGAATCCTGTTTTCTACAATAGTGATTTGCCAGGCACTGGTACAAGACTAAGTAAACTACTATAGTATTTTATGGCACATTACTCTATGACTTTGGGAGGAAATTGTCAACATTTATTTTTAGAATGTTTGTACATACACACACACACGCACGCACACGTACACACACACACACACACACATCCTTGCAGTTTATGTGATTAATGATACTATATTCTTATACTCAGGTTTATTATATTTATATTTTCTTCACACACTCATTTCTTCATGGTTTCTTTGGCTTAACTTGCTAAAAGTGACTATCTTTCAATTCAGTACCTAAAATTTTCGTGTTTGGTAGCTTAAGTACTAAGGCCATGGGTCTTAGTTTCTTTTTCTGTTGTAATAAAATACTCTGGCAAAAGCAACTTACTGTAGAAAGGGCCTGTGCTTCTTTGATTTGGCTTTCAGTCTTCCATGGCAGGGTATTCACAGAGGTGGGTGGTCACATCATGCCCACAGTAAGAGGAGAGGAAGGCATTCGGCAGCCTCTTACTCACCTTGTAGTTTTCACTCCTAAACAGCCCAGGATTTTTTGCCTAGGGAATGGTGCCACCCAAATATGGTGGCTTTTCCCCACTGAATTAGTAAAGGAAACAAGACAATGCCCCACAGATAGCCCCAGAGGCCCAGGGGATTCTAAATTCTACCAAGTTATCTTTAACTGGAACAGTTGGAATATAAAATTAATTTATTAATTAAAAGTATTTTGCCAAACATGCTCATTTTAACCATCCCATAAGCAAACTTTTACTCTGACATTCACTTGACCACCGTTCTACAATATACTTTGATTTTTCTAAGAGCTCTTTCCCATTAATTCTTTTCCCTCTGATGTGTATGACTTTCTTTGTTTCCATTATTTCCCCCATTGTTTCAGGGATCACACAGCTAATTTACTTCACAAACTATTCAAAACAGAACCCAAATTGTTAGAGCTTCTTCTAGAGTTATTAAGAAAAGTATGACTTTGCTTTTAAAACTTTATCATCTTGATTATTTTATGTTGAATCTCTACTGCCTTTTCATACATTTTGGCTTTACTCGCTGGAAAGATATTGTAGTGGTTAGTTTGTTTTTTCAACCAACACAGTCTACAGATCTCTGGGAAGAGAGAAACTTACTTAAGAAACTGTCTCCCTTAGAATGACCTATAAGCAAGTATGTGGGGGCATTTTCTTAATTAATGATTGATCTATAATTGTCCAGCACAGTGTGGCAGTGTCACCCTTGGACAGGTAGTCCTGGAACATATAAGAAGAAATGTGAACTAAATTCTGAAAACCAAGTCAATAAACAGTGGTCCTCCGTGACCTCTGCTTTAGCTCCTGCCTCTAGCTTCTAGCTCTGCTTGAGTTTCTCCCTTGGCTTTCTTCAATTATGGGCTGTGATTGGGACATTTAAGGCAAATAAACCCTTGCATCCCCAACTTATTTTTAGTCAGTGTTCCATCGCAGCAAAAGAAAACAAACTAAGATGGGTATACACCACGAAACCTGCAAGCATAATCTTTTTTGTTGTTGTTCTTTTTCTAGTTTTTCAAGGCAGGGATTCTTTGTGTAACCTTGGCTGTCCTGGAACTAACTCTGTAGACCAGGTTTGCTCAGAACTCAGAGATCTGCCTACCTTTGCCTCTTGAGTGCTAGGATTAAATGTGTGCGCCACCACCACCTGGCTGAAAGCATAACCTTAATGAGAAAGATACATGGCATACTACATTTGAACTTTATATATTTATAAATGTGATTATTTGTAAAATACTGGAAAAATAATATAGAAAGTTTTCCCATGCTACTTCCTAGCTCTTCCACAGGTTTTAATATATCCTTTATTCTACTGCTGTTCTTTAAGAAATAACTACAGCTAGAAACTTAATAAAAAAGAAATAAAAAGTTAGCTATAGCTTTGGAGGCTTAAATTATGATGTTAGGTGACCCCATCTGTTTAGTTTTGTTTAAAGATTCTGTTGACTATATAACAACATGATAGAGGAGATGAAACAGAACTGGTTATATGTAAAATGAAATGATTACAAAATGAGATAGGTAACCAGAGAAATTTCGAGATCAGGTCTTCTACAGTAGTGAACAGCATAAGGTTTCCAGAGGACAGCACCTCAAGTGACCTGGATATTTTTTCTTATTCTAAGACCCTCTTTGAATTTCTACTACCTCCGAATACTGACCCTTTCTGGACCAAGACATTAACATCTGGACCATTGAGGGACAAACCACATCTAAAGAACAGTTTTATCAGAAAAAATATGTAGCTGCCAAGTAGGGAAAATTTTTAATTAGAATAGCAAGTGTAGAAACAATAAATGCATTAACATTTTCTTTTTTAATTTACATGTCTCAAATTACATTATACTATTTATTTTAATGTTTTGGTTAAAATAATTATTTTAAATATTGGTTAAAATCAATATTATTGGTTATATTTTTAGAGTTAAGTTTTCCAAAGTTATTCCTTAATGCTAATATTTTTTAATTGTTTTTTTTTAGCCAAATATTAAAGTGGTTTCCCAGGAATATGAAGTTTGTGTGTGTATGTGTGTGTCTGTGTGTGATTTGATTTACTACATAATTTATCATATCGAGGTGATTAAGCTTGTCCTAATCACTTCTAATACTCCCTCTCATACTGTATAACTGAAAGTCTTTTTTTTTTAAAAATAGCAACCAATTATCCACCTAGTATCAAGTGGTTGAGACAGATAATAAGGCAATATGATTTTAAAAAATGATTTTAGCACCACACAGATAAGCATAAAAGAAAACACATGTACTGCTAAAGAGGCATTGTGTGCCCACAGCACACAGTCTATCAAAGCCACAGCAAGAATAGGTACTAAAGATCTTTCTGCTAGGGATGAAGTTTCTATTTGCTGGGCAAATCTAGCTAGTCTTTTCCTTGACCTTGAAAACAATCAAAGCATAATCAATGATCATCTAATAATAGTGACTCAGGCACTATATGGGTGTGCTTCCTGCTGAACCACAATGTTTATTTCATCCTTAGAAACTATATCATGAGGTATTCAGAAAGCTAAGATTCATCACCCTGAAAATGCCACAAACTGTAGGTACCAACCTGGCCAACGGTGGCTATTTAAATGTCTGTTAAATTTAAAAAGATCGTTATCAAAATAAATTCAGTTCATTATTGATTATGCAACCAATAATAGAATCATGATTAAAAAATCAATTTGTTGGTGATTAACCAGAAGAAATATACAAGACTACACCCCCAAAAAATTGTGTAAAGTTTCCAGAAAGGTCATCCAAAAGCAAAATAACAACCTTCATGATTCTAAAGGATAGAATCATTTGAATCAGTATGCAAAGGGCTGAGGTCATTATTGAGAAAATATTTATTTGTATATTGGGATTAAGAGCTGCACAGAATCATGGAACCAGACATCCAGTAAAAGAAATTTGCAAAACTTATCTGATTCAACTATTGTATTCGATTTGGGTGATTATAAAGCCTACAAAACTGGAGAAGATATTTAACTATAATATTTATTCATGGACTCAACAAACCCTTTTATAATAATGCCTTTTATTATCTAGGTACTCAAAGTACAAAGGAAGACTCCCACAATGCTCCCAAAGAGTGTATAATCTTGGGGGGGGGAGAAAAACTCAAAATATATAACATGAGTCAAGAGTCAACTATTTCTATACCTTGAAATGAATTTTTTAACTCATATAAGCAGTTATTTCTCAATCCCAAAACATTCAGATATGTTATTAAATGTTAGGTACAAATATAGAAAAAATATAAGACTGTAGCGATGAGGAGAAAAATCCAACTATTGAATTATAGGCAAGTGATACCAGGCAACACAAGAAGTATTGTAAAGACATGTGCAACAAGAAAACTTCAACAGAAATAGCTAAAATTCAAGAGATACTTGGTAAAAGAATTTTACTTTCTGAAGTAATCACTCCTAATTTGCAACAAGAAAGTGAAAATTCACCAAAGAAAGAGCAAATACTGATGTGTGAGAATGGTCCTTCTAGTACAGATGAGGTTATGTTGTGGTTATTCATGGGCCATGGAAACTAGAGAACAAAGATAACTAGGTAAATAATTCCAGTCAAAGGTTACAAACAGGTGGCAAATTTTTTCTCTTTGATAAGATTTCATCACCAGATTACCTGGAAGGCTCATTGGAGAAGTGGAGGCTTTTAAATTTTGATGTATGAGGATCATTATTCTTGTTATTCTTGCATTGTATAAGGGCAGCAAGATACAAATGGGCATGCTCCTTCTGGTTGATTATGCTTTACAGCTATATTAAGAGCCAAAGATTCTTAGTCTAGTTGGGGACAGGGCAAGAAGGGAAGTAGTGTGTAGAGCTCAAAAGAAAAGGCATCCCTGGGGAGAGTTAGCTCAAGTATACTACAAGAAGGATGAATACCAGCAGTAATTTCCTATGTTGAATAGTTCTAAAGGCCAGAGCACTGTCAAACCTTTCCTTTGTCCACAAATTTTCTTCCATAGGGCAAATAGGTAAGAAAAGGTTTTACAATATCTGACAGAAAAACCAACTAAAAACCCACCAACCAAGCAATAGGAACATATCACTAGACTTGTTAAGAGTCTACAAACTATTGGGGATATTTTAGTAATAAAAAATTCAAAGATAAATTTTCTAACATATAAAATTTTAATTGTTAAACAGATATGCCAGAGTCTCCAATAAACAAAATACAGAGTAAATATAGGACAAAATCATTCCAAAATATAAGGCTTTGAAATGTATAGGTTAGATCAGTAAAGAATGTCTCATAGAGCTTTTACCTGATTACTCTAATATAGTCAAATAAGTACTTCATTTATCTTGTTTTTACCTCTTTGTTTGTACATGGCCAAATTTTCTTGTTTTTATTTTTCATATTATTGTCATTATAATATTCACAATTTTAAGTCATCTCAGTGTTACCATGTCTTCAAAGTACCGCATCCAGATCAGAGCCTATTTGCACTCTCTGAAAGTGACAGTCTCCACATTCTTATTATTCAATTATGCATTTTTCTTTTGCTCAGAGATTTTACATAATTTTTAAATTTCCTATAGCAACTTTCAGAAGCATATCCAATTCGCATTTCCAGCTTGATTCCTTATGCTTTCTGTATTACACTCTTCTAGCTGTTTTGTGAATTACTGTCTAAATAGTCCCTGTCATTATGAATGACCATATCATGTTTCATTCTACCCTTGAAACAATCTGTTTTTGAAATGAGCCAACTCCATAAAGTTGTTCTTCAGTTATTAAATTATTTAAATAAAGTTGATCACTTAAATATTTTCAGTACATTTTAAAATTGTTAAAGTTTTTGATGGTACACATCATAAAACTGAAATTAAGCAGTGTTTTCACAGTTACCTTATTTAGCCATTTTTCTTGCATGGAAAAGAGACAGGGTCAAGTTTCACTAAATGTTCTTCTGAAAATGAAGATCTGGATTCCAATTATCTTTCATTATATTGGAAAATAAAACATCTTAGTGTCTCTTTATTAAAGGCAGAAAGTGCATTTATTTATCTATATTATCAATTGATACTTATTATCAAGTATCAGATCACAAGTAGCAGGTGAAAGAATATAACCTACTGATTCCACAAGTTTCCCACAAGTTAAAAAGAAATAAAGACAATTACACCATACAAAAGGTGTACAATAGATGTCTGTCGTAACTAGAATATTTTGAACAACCAAAACAGAAAACTTCTGTGCTCACTACATGTTTTGCTGCTTCAGGAACACTGTATAGGAACCATGATATTGTAATAACAACAGATACACCAGTCATGAGATTTATGATAAGATTTACCAGTCATGATATTTATGTTATACATGTATTTTAAAGCTGAGAATAAAAGAAAACCTGATCATTTCTCCTCAGTAGATCCACTACATCCTATAGAGACTGTCTGAAATACATTGCATTTTAAAAAACAACTATACCCCCAAAATATTTATTATACCAAGGAAAATGGTGGAGTAAATCACAGTTCAGAAAATACATGGTATTTATACTGCCTCACTCTTATTTGACTTCATTCAGCTTTCTTCTTCTTATTTTCTTAAATTGTTTTTATTGAACTATTTATTATTCTCTTCAAGATCAACCTAGCCTACAAAGTAAGCTCCAGGACAGCTAGGACTGTTACACAGAGAAACCCTGTCTCAAAAAACCAGAGAGAAAGAGAGAGAGAGAGAGAGAGAGAGAGAGAGAGAGAGAGAGAGAGAGAGAGAGAGAGAGAGAGAAATGGGCAGCTTTCTTCTACATAAGAAACTAATAAAGATAAGCCTCACTGAATTTCTAGCTTGAAATATTTATAGGGACTTCCATAGCCTTTCACCTGAAATGCTTCTTCGATTTAATACTCTGTATGTATCATTGTGTATATGAACAGTATCTTATTAACACAGCATTATATAATGTATTAGTAACTTTCACATAGCTGTATCCAAATATTTAACACAAACAATGTAAGGGAGAAAAAGGTTATTTGGTTATTGCCACACTCTGTTATTGCAGGGAGGTTCACTTTTCAGTGGGAAGAACTTTCAGTAAGTCTTGATACATCTCCCTGGGTCTGGAAACAGAAAGTTTGGGAATGGAGTTGTACTCTTTCCAGCTAGGCTCCACTTCCCAAACGCTCTACAACTTCCCAAAAAAGTATCAACAACTACAGGCAATGGTTAAACACATGAGCTGAAGAGAGACATTCTATATTCAAAACATAACAGAATCAAACATAACAATATATTTATGAATATTTTTTCTTTGTTAGTCATTTGCTTTTTGTTCTCAATTTGATTCAAATTAGAATCATTTGGGAAGAAGAAACCTCAAGTGAGAAAATGCCCCCACCAGGCTGGCCTGTAAGCAAGAGAATGGGCCATTTTCTTGATTAATGATTAATGTCGTAGATCCCAGCCCATTGGAACCAATATCACACTTCTGCAGGTGTTTCTGAGCTTGCTGAGCAAGGTTTGAGGAACAGTCAGGTAAGCAGCAATGCTCTGTGAACTCCTAGTTCCTACCTCCAGGTTCCTGACAAGTTACTGCCATGGCTTTCTCCATGCTGAACCACCCAAGTTTCATGACATTTTATTACAGACACAGAAACCTAGCTAAGCCAACTTTAAAAAGTCAGTACATTGTTATAAAATCAGCATACATACTATGATGTTATGTAAATCTAAAAATTCAAGCCAAGTTTTACAATTACAATTACACACTATGAAAAACTAAGATTGCAAATTTTAGATGCATAGCTTTAAATAGCATGGCACAGTTTGGGAGGGCTTTTCAAAATTAAAAGTGCTGGAAACATGGATCAAAATTTCTCTGATATCAAACTCATGTGACTAAGCCTTAACCTAGAATCAAACAATTGTTCTTCCTTCCTCACTGAAATAGTTGTTTTTCCTTTTATATTTTTTCAGAACTATTTATTTCAAATTTGTGTGTGGCATTATGGATGTGTGGGGATGTATCTTCCAGTGCTCATGCATCTATGTGGAGGTCAGTGGTGGATATAATTTCTCTCCTCATTGGCTCTCCATTATTTTTGAAATTTTTATATCAAGGCAAATCTCTCACTTAACCTGTACCTCCTCAATTTGACTAAGTTAGCTGACCAATGAGCTTTAGGATCTGCCTATATTCATCTAATCCCCACTCCTCCAAGAATGTGATTATTGCCATGTGTTGCAACACGGGGATGTTTTAAGCAGTTCTGTGTAGACAAACTTAGGTCCTCACGTGACAGAACAAGCATGTTACTGACTGAGGGATCTGCCATGCCCCTTACATCCTTACTGTGATCACTTCTAATAGTTGTATGTTAAATCATGCTAGCTTTGCATTCCTGGAGAAAGACATAATTTTAGTAGTATACAAAATTGATAAACAATCCAATGTATATATTTAGTGTTTTTGCAGGAGATACTTCACATTTGATTTTGAGAATAATTCAGCTGTGGATTTTGTTTTTTAAACCATGCCACAATCATTCAGGATTTTTGTTTGTTTTTAGTTTGATGTTTGTATGTTTGTTTATTTTTGTGCGTGTATGACAGTGAGAGAAGGAGAAAATACACTTGAAAAGCATTTTTTTTTAATTTTCTGAAAGCTATGTTTTAAAAGCAGCTGCAAGTAAAGTAATTATTAAAGCTGTTCATAGTTAAAATGTCTTTGGAAAAAACTTTTTATTTATGTCATTTTTGTTACATACTCAATCACTTTAATAGGTACAGAATTATTCAGATTTCTGTATTTTCAGTTCAAGTTAATCAGCTTGGTTTTGTCTATTAAATTGGTGATTTCATCTAAAGGAAGGGATTTACTCTCATATTTCGCATAATCTTTTGTTAGTTTGAATATATATAACACTTAATGAGGTATCTTGTTTTAAACTCATGACTCTAAAATAAATTTATCATCTATCTATCTCTTTGTTGTTTGTTTTTGATATTTTATTTTAATTATGACTTTTCTCCCTTTCTCTTTCTCTCCCTGAAGTCTTCCCTATTTTCCTTCATATTTATGGCCTCTCTTATCATTGACTCTTACTACATACATATATACATATGCATCATATACATAATCAAATATAATCAGTTGCAGTCACATAGTGTTACTTGCATGTGTGTTATCAGGCTGACAGTTTGACACTGGACAACCAGTTGGTTTGCTTCTACCTGCCCAGGGTCAACTCTCCCGCTCCCAGCTGTGCTCAATTGCCTACTGTAGTTCTTTGTGTAGGGTTGAAGTCTCATGGACTTTTTCTTGTTCACATTGAAATGTTTATGGGCATCATCTTTGTTCAGTTTATGTTTGGGTGGTCATTTTGTTGAGATTTTGCAAAGGTAGATTCTAATGTTGCTAGGAGACAATCTCACAGAAAACTCCGTGCTTCTCAGACTCTTAATCTACCTGTCTTACTCTTCTGCAATGTTTTCTGAGCCTTGCTGTTGTGCTGGACTGTTTTATAGATATATCTGGTGGATCTTGGTGACACAACATTTTGATTTGCTTTGGATTTCTGTGATGGTCCCTGTCTGCTCCAAAGAGAAGTTTCTTTGATGGAGGGGGTGAAGACTGCATTTATCTGAGTCTAACGACATATGTGCATGGATTGTTGTTAGGAATTATGTTAGTTTTGTGGTTTTAGATTCTTCTCTAATAACCATGATTTCGCTAGGTGTGGTATCCCTGTGGTTGAGCATTTTTGTAGGAGGAGGCTGCTTGTTGGTTCCTAGCTGCGTAGTGCTGAAACAATCACACAGAAACTGTATTAATTAAATCACTACTTGTCCCATTGGCTCTAGCTTCTTATTGGCTAACTTACATATTGATTTAACCCATTTTTATTAATCTATGTATCGCAATGAGACTATGGCTTACCTGGAAAATTTCTGGCGTCTATCTCCAGCAGGGCTACATTACCACTCTCTGACTCCTTCTTTTTCTCAGCATTCTGTTTAGTTTTCCCCGCCTACCTCTATTCCCCTATAGCTCTGCTGTCGGCCCAAAGCAGTCCTTTATTCATTAATGGCAATCATAGCATACAGAGGGAAATCCCACATCACAGTTTGCAACTTAAATTAGGGTCTCTCTCTCTTTCTCTGTCTGTCTGTTTTTCTCTCCGTCTCTCACCATGCCCTATTTATTAACTTTCCCCATTCTTCACAAATTTGGTAAATAAAAAAATCACTTCATTATAGTTTTCTTAATGTTAGATTACCCTAACCCTCATAAAATGTTTTGGGTGGCATTAGTGGATATAGAAGATGAAGTAATTGGTAATAGAGAAGGAGAGAAATGAAGGAAGACAGAAAGATATCTTATTAACTTGAGAGTGAGAATGCTCACTTCTCTTAGGAAATGCTGTAAACCTCATTCTTCTGAGTCTTTGACTCCCCTAACAATGAATGAAGAGGCTTCAGAATTTATATACAAACTCACATAGGTATTGATTGAGAGCTTGCAGTAAATTGTACAGAGCAGGAAAATCAATTGCATGGTAAGAGATGTTCAAATTTATGTACTGTGTTAAGAAAAGCCTTCTCTGTAGAATATTTTTAAGTGAGGTGAAAAGAGGGAAAGAGATGTGAGAACTACATTCTGAAAAAAAATTCTGGAAAGAGAAAGTGGCCAGAGCAAAGGCCCTGAGGAAGATCTGTTATTTGTCAGATGGAGAAAGAAGGGCAGAATGGCTGGAGCTAAGTGATCAACAAATAGAGTAAGCAAATGGCATTAAAAAGAGAGAGAAAACTCAGAATATGTACTAGTTGGTGGCCATGATAAAATTGTAAATGTGATGGAAGGTGACTAAAGCACTGTTAGTGGATTGCTATATAATTTGATACACAAATAAGATTAAGAAGACTGTGAAGAGCCTGGAAATGTGAAGATTAACCAGGAGTTGACTGATCCAGTCAAGCTAGGCAGTTTAGGTCAAAATAAATACTTGTTAGACTATGGTATAAGTTAGAGAAACAATAATGTAAGTCTTAAAATCCACGACATTCTCATAGGCAAAAATGATGCACTTTGCTAATGAAGTGATCAAGGGACACTAAGTACAGTGTAGATGGAAGTTTCTGACCTACCTAGTCTCTCAGTCGTTCAGTCCCAATAAAACACACAGAGGTTTATATTAATTATAAACTGGTTGGCCTATTAGCTCAGACTTATTAACTGGCTCTTACAACTAAATTAACTCATAATTCTTATCTATGTTTAGCCATGTGACTTGGTACCTTACTCAGTGAGGCATTCTCATCTTACTTCCTCTGTGCCTGGCTGGTAACTGCATCTCTGTTATCCTCTTCCCAGAATTCTCCTCTTTTGGTTGCCGCACCTATAAATACTGCCTGGTTACTGGCCAAGCCGTGTTTTATTAAACCAATATGAGTGACAAATTTTTGCAGTATACAAAAGCATTATCTTACAACAAAACTTGTTTGAAAATATTTAACTGATTACCTAGGGGAATGCTTGCTGGTTCACTAATATGCTAACTGTAAAGTGATATAACAACAATTATGTAGGAAATAAAGGAAAAGTCAATACCTCAATTCAGAAATACACTCAAGATGTGGTTCAGTATTTAAAAAGTCAAGGATGATTTTTTTCAGCATATTCTTGATAATTTTTGTTCAGTTTTGTTTTGAATTTTAGAATTTAATTCCAAGAGTCAGGGAAAATGTTGTCAATATGCTTTATATTTTAGAGAACAGTTTGCACAATTTGAAAAGATTGATGTATTTTGTAATTAGTTAGCATATATATATATAAAATCTTACCTAAATATTCTTATACTTTGAAAAATAGTAATTGTATTAGTGTTGACATCTACCCACTTTTCTTGCTGGTTCTAATGGTTTGTCATTGAAACACTGAAGAGAAAATAATTTTGCTAAAAATTTTAAAATTTGCTTCTTTTTAAAAATTGCTTTTTATATTACTGTTGATGTTTTTGATACATGGTCTTAAAAGCACTTGATGATGAATTTTTAGAAGCAATACGTGTTTCATTGTTTTCTAATTTTGTTTGAAAACAATTTTGGCATTTCACATCGAACTTGTTTCTTCTTTTTTTACTTTGTGAAAGCATTTATCAAGTTCAAGAATATTTTTTGTAAGCCCAACCAGCTATGGACATTTGAAAAATAGTTATTTTATATTACCAAAAATTACTTCAAAATTTATTTTGTTGAATTTCAGAAAAGAAAATATTGTCTTTATTTTCAGATTTAAACCACCAAAATATTCTGTATTCAATCATAGTGACCAATTTGAAAACTCCAGATAGTTTATGTATGTTTTTTTCACTAATACCTCTAAGTATTCTTTAAAATTGCATGTGTTCAATACATTTTTATTTTATCTATTTCATACTACATGTCTTCAACTCTTCTAGGATGCAATAACCCTTCTCCTTAATGACTTCATTATTATCCTCCAGAGTGCATTAATGTGGGCTATAGGATCATCTATTAGTTCATGGGAAACATACCATTATCTATGTCTCAAGAGTGGTGACTTTTCCTCGTGCAGCAGCCCTTAACTGACAATAACTCCTCAACTAGGGTGGTGCATCCTGAGCCTATCATCCATCCTCCCAAGAACTTTGATGGGTTTAATACTGTTCAGATTTTTTTTTGTAGGTAACCACACTTTCTGTGAGTTGACGTAAGCATCAGCCATGCCATAGCAAAATATGGCATTTTATAGTTCTTGTCCTCATCCATCAAGCACTTATATTTTTTCTACCCATTCTTTCAGGATGTTCCCTAAACCTTGGCTACCAGGAGTTAGATATATGAGGCATCTATGGCCAAGTACTTATAGTCACTTTCTCAACACTCTGATGAGTTATAAATCACTTTAAACAACTACCCACAGCAAAAAGAATCTTTGCTGACCAAGTTTGGGAGCAAAATGGGACTAAACATAATAAGGGTGTTGACAAATGGCCATCTAATGAAAAAAAATACCAGTAAGTTTTACCTAAGACCTGTGATACCCCAGTTTTGGTCTTCAAACAGGTTACAGTACCAGACATAAAATCTGTCCTGGGCATCAGGCCTCAAATCCAGCAAGAATGTGGTTGATTACTTCCATAATCAATATCATACCAAAGGACACTACTTATCAGGCAGGTTAGTGTTGTTACATGTAGGGTCAAGCCCTTGGTAAGACCACTGATACCCACATCTTTCCACCCCCAGTAGCCTTCTCAGCATCTTCCTTCATTATGAAAAAAAGTCAGCAGGGAAAGAGTTTCCTATCAGTTGAGACTGATTTCTTGAGGTCCTACAACTGAAATGGGAAATAACTTAAGCAATAGAGTCTAGCTATGCATGTATGGTAGGCAAACCAGAGCAATGGCAATCACCTTTGTTGTTTTTTGCAGGCCCCTGGGCCCTTTCTGGCCAATAGGAACCCATAGTAAAATAACCAGTTCCAGAGCTTGGCATATAGATTTTCACTAAATAAGTGATGTTCTCTGTAAAAGTGCTTCTACACATTCAGAATACCTCTGATGAAACTCCTTTTGGCATATTATAATTTTACTTAGCTTACAAAGTATTGGGTGTCTGTAACATTAATTAATACACATTTCATTTTGGTTAAGTAATCCACTCTTATGTTCTCCCTAATCCCATCGCCCCATGCCTACTTAAATTTTTAACTATCAATAGCCCATGAGTCCAGCTCACAAAACTCTCACCCAGGGTTCAGGTCAGATGCTACAGTTTAGTGAAGAGAACTTGGAAAATTTCTATTCTGACGGGGTTACAGAATGAACTCACACAAGTGCTGTTTGGGTCATGTTCTTTATTCTTCTGCCACCTCTAATTCTACCTCTGTATTTTCTAGTTCTCTGTTTCAATTCTCTGTTCTAATTCTTTCTTCTTCTCTGTTTTTCTAGCCTAAATATACTTTTAAAAAAAACACAAGAGGCTGAAGCATTAATAAAATGTTACAAGAGTTACAGCTCATTGGTCAAAAGCACATTCGTTTGGGTGAGTGATAAGGGCAGAACCCTTCACCATGGCAATGTAAAATTTCAAGTTTTCTGGTGTAAGACTGTGACCAGAGGGCAGGGGCATAGTGCCCAGTGAGGAAGGTTTTGAGACATAGGTCTTTTATCAACTAGACTTGGCAGGCAAGGAATGGGCATGATATTTCTAGACTGCTTTGTGCAAATAACCTTGGTTATACACCTGCGCATAACTGTATAGTTTTTAACTTAAGGTTGATTTATAAAAACCTAGTTTTGAATTGTTCTGGGATAAAAATGAACTAATTGTGTGCAGTTTGCCTTAGACTGAGAAGAAATTGTTATTTTCTTGTTTATTCTGAGTAAAAGGAACAAAGTAGGCTTTAAGTGTTTTACAGCCTCATGGAACAATAGATTCAGTAATGAAGCATGTCCCAGTATATTTCATATATATCAAAAGTATACAGTTTAATGAGAAGTCATCTTCCTGACCATCCACAGATATATGTGTGCCCAGTAGATGGAATGTTTTCACAAGATAAACACACAACCAGTGGGAAAACACCCAAAGCTATTCTTAGGGGGAAACATGAGAGAAATTACAGAAGGAGACAAACCACTAGCTACAGCCAGTGACCCCATGGCTGTACTAAGTGGGTCTCTCCATCACAGAATCACTCATCTGGTAGATCATCCTGTTGAACACTAGTTGTTGCCTGCTGTGTACTCCCATGGCCTTCAACATTTAGCACAGAGTATTCTCCCATTTCATTTAATATTCACTGTGTTCTATTAACCACTCATCTTATAATTTTCACTTGGGTGGAAAGATTGTAGTTTTCCACATAGCTTTTTCATATAACCTTTATTTTGGTTAAGCCTTCCCAAATGTCTAAATTTGCTACCCTTCCATGTTTGAACATGTCTATCCTTAGTGTTTCCTTTTCGTTTTTCTTTTTGTCTACATTTTACCATCTTTCGTCCCCTAAATAGGTCCATTCCCAATGGCCTATTTCTAATTTTGTGATGTCCATATTACTACAAGTTAGATATCTAAAAATTTTCAAAGCTAGCATCTAAAACTGGGAGGTTTCATTCAAAATAATTTCTCATTTCATTCATATGCTATGGTTTCTATGTGATAATTTTGGGGCTAAACAGCCTGGAACCAATACGTGGCCACCTCCAACATCTATCATTTTTTTGGTCTTAGAATAAAACTGGTGAAATTTATACACTCCACAAATACCTTCTAGTTGGTATTAACATATTACATCTATCTCTGTCAACTGAGACTGTATCTGTTGTTTAGTCAATTAAACATAAGAAATGTCTTCCTTTTTCATAACTCTTTCCACCAATACTTTATATTTTAAGTATTCTTAAATAAAAATAGTTCTTATTGTTAATTAATGGATTATGAGGAATTCCAATATTCTATTTTATATAAGGTGAAATTTTCTGTGACAAATAGCAAGACTTGCTGATAGTATACTATTAAAATGTTAAACATATGGCCTTAAAATGTAACCAAAAATCTGTTCATTCATATATGTCAATATATATAAAAGGAAGCCTAGTACACACTCTATATTGTGTTTATATGTTTGGTTTTTGATGTCATTTGGGAGTTTTAGCTAATTGCTTTTTGTTTCCAGATGCATGACTCTTTTAAACTGATGTTTGTGGTAAATAGTACAATAAGATCCCTATTGCCTTTTGGGGTTACCAGCTTGCTGTCATAACAATCTATAAAGACATTTGTTGACTGAGTTTTCTGTTCTTCCTAGTTTCTGTCCTCCTACCAGGTCCCACAGCCATTTAGTCCCAAAGAAATCACACAGAGGAAAATCACACAGAGGTCTATATTAATGATAAACTGATACATTGGCCCATTAGCTCAGGCTTCTTACTAACTCTTATAACTTATATTAACCCATTATTGTTATCTATGTTAGCCACATGACTTGGTACCTTTTTGAGCAGGGCAATCACATCTTCCTTCTTCTGTGGTTGAGACAGGACTGGGGAGGAATGGGCTTCCTCCTTACCAGAATTCTCCTGTTCTCATTGACCCACCTCTAATTCCTGTCTGGTTGTCCCTGCCTGGCTACTGGCCAATCAGAATTTATTTAAAGCATAATTTATAGGATATAGACAATTGTCCCACACCAGACATTAGTGTTCACCACTATAAATTTCTGAAACATGCCATATTTTAGCCCAATTCACAGAGTTTTAGCCAACGCAACCATCTAGTAGGTGTCATAGGCATCAGAATGGGTTATTTATTCTATTTTTCAACCTATCATAATTCCATATGAATTATATGGTTACTTCAGAGCAGGTGAGTATATTCTTCCAAAGCTCAAAAAGTTGTATAGAATTTTAATTTTTCTTATAGATTTATTGTTGTGAATCATATCTTGTTTGCATGTTTTTATTGTTCCCACTCCTTCACTAAGATCATTGCTCAAATGATCATTGTTATAAGGCTATAAAATTATATTTTCTTCATTAGATCTGAAAATGAAGCCACATGGTTAAGGCTGAAATCATTTATTTTCATGAAATTAATTATTAGCCAAGTTTTCACCTCTGCGAGAGTTTTAAGTAACCGCCCCACTTTCCTTTTGGAGGATGTAACAAGGAACTATCTGCTTTGATAAGAGTCTTGCTTTCTTAAAGAGATGCAATTCATGCAAAATGATGAACCACTAACAGTGTTATTTCTTAGCTATTCATCCCAGGGAGAGGTTGAATATATAGCTAACATAAAATAGATAAACTTGAAGTTAATTTGTTGCAAGAAAATTTGATGCATAATTACTCCCTCAGTTGTTCATGATGGCCACAAAAGGGCAACACTTCAGACAGTGGTAGTAGAAATAAACAAAAAAGAAAGCCACTTGTGCTGCAGGAACCATAATATAATATCTTATACAAGTTCCTAGGACAATTATTTATAAAACATAAGTAATTTGGATATGCTTTTATCCTATTCTTTCTCTATAATGCTTTAGCATATCTATTTCTGCTTATTCTTGAAAGAAGACCATGTATTTATTCTCACATCCATGAAGCTTCCTGTGAGATTTAAGAAAACGAGCCTGTTATCTTAACTTATTTTCATTATCTTATTAGAGAAAACAGACTATTGCATTTGAAATGAAGCTTATTTTACATTTAGATGATCAAAATCTTTGTGTACAAAACCTTAAAACAATTAGCCAATATTTATTGATGTTCCCTGTCTATTTGCTAGCAATTGGCATAGTCTACACTAAGTATGGAAAGCTAATATAGTTTAAATTAACAAGTTTTTTATTTATTTTTTTACTGTGAATCTGTTCATAAGCTCTTGCTATTAATTTGATGTTTAGGCAATTTTAAGAGAGACAAATCAAGAGCAAACTAACTACTAGCATGTAACTTCTGATGTTGCTAAAACAATGATTTTGAACCATTAGAAGCCAGAGTAGGAGGATAAATTTAGCAAATTACATTTGTTATTATTACAAACCAAGTTTTTCCTTTTCCATACGTTGAAGGTAATTTGAAGGAGTTATTTAAATGCATAGAGTATTTGGAATTCTGATAGAGGTAGTAATTAACTTAGATTCTGAATAGCTTTTGTTTATCTCTCTTTAGAGGCTACAAAAGAAACCAGATAGCTCTCTAGTAAGTTCCATGGTAAGACATGTGGGTAAGTAAGGAGAAGGAAGCACAGACCATCTGAAAATGACCAAAAAAGAGTATATGAGGAGTTAGAGTTCTCAAAGATTGAATATTGAGAAGTCTTTCACAGGCAAATGCCAACACCAGTAGATAGAGTGCACGCATGTGAGAAAACTTAGTATGTTTTATGAATTCTTTACTGATAAGTGCATTTCAGGCACAACTAAAGATAATGGTAGTGAAGATTTATAGCATGTGTATATTTTTACTTGAGGAGTTCAGATTCCATAAGATAACCTCAAGAATAAGTATTGCTGTAAAAGGAAACATAGTTTTTCAAGCTCAGAGGAGTGGGATTTGACTCAGTCTAAAGGAAGGTTATCGGAGACTTCTCCTGGAAGAAATGTCACATGAATTTACCCTTGACATATTTACAGGAGACAGTCACATGAAGAATTAGGAGATGAGGGCAGGGCAAGTAGAACTTTCAGATCACAGATAAAGTGAAGTGAAATGGCAAAGGCCATAAAGTTTTTCATACTTGCAGTAAAGTCTGAAGTAGGATGTGACCATGAAGAAAGGACAGAATTAGAGCAGGTTCAGTGTTTAGGAGATATGTGTGAATTCTAAGAGCAATAATAAACAGACAAAAAATACTTTGATTTAATCTTCTAGGGAGTAAGGCTCCAATGAAACAGGTAAGAGAGTGCCACCCTACCATGGCATCTAATTTGAATCATTACTTTGCCAATGGAGTGGGACAGAGGGGAGAATATTGATATAGTTCATAAAAATCTGAGATTAGTCATGGAGAATATGGATATAAGGCATATAGATTCAATAAATGTATCAAAAAAAACTGAAGTGAGTCATGAGACACTTGTCTGGATGTCAGAAATGAGAGACTAAAATGTCAAGAACATCACCAAGAGGGGAAATACACATCTATAATGTAGTGATGGTTTTCATTCTACCTGTTAGTTCTGGATAGAGGCTGCTCAACAGATGTCAGGTCATCGCAGGAAGCCTTAACAGAAAGAAATAATATTCATCACTGAAGACTACAATGCATTGCTGTGACAAGGTGCTGCTGACACTAGGCTTTGGGTGTTAATAAAATGACTTATTACAAGGAACGTTAGTAATTGATCTTGCAAAGCAAGACATTACCTTATTTTTGAAAGTTAGATATCTTTCAAAATGATATAAAATACTGGCAGAAAGTACAGTGATTTTGATAAATGATAAAAAGTAGACTTACAACTTTGCTAATTGTCTTTATGCTCTGTTGCATGGTTCATAGCTTTGTTTAAAATTTCTCTGTCTCATGTGTTCACTATAAAAAAATCTCCCAAACAAACATGGTACTAAGATGTACAATCTTTGGAGAATCAGATATGCCAAATGCATCTTTCAGTTGTGACACCTCACATTATATCTGGTAGAAATACATGTTAAAATACTTAGATTTAATCAAATGACTTTAAAATAAAGTTGATTCCCTGATTAATATGAAGATTAAAGCCTAATAAATATATTCCAAAATATTTTAGTGTAATATTTTTAATTTGAAATCACTACTTAAATTGTTCATGAATGGAGGAAGCAAGGCATTTTTATTAAATTGTACTGTAACAAGAAGATAAGAGAATAACAAATATAAACATTTAGAAACTAACAGACAAAAACAATAGGCTACACTTATCAAGGAAACTGTTATCCTTCTTATGTCCTTCTGACATGTCTTAGAGATTAATGCTGCTAAATTACCTCACGCTTCACAAGTGGCTTTCCCTACAATTAAATCTCAAGCCTTTTTATTCCTTGTGGTAATTTTTATCTTTTTCCTAGTCTTGTTGAATTTTTCTTCAGTACAAAACTTTTGAAAATATTCTTTAAAAGGCAGGCAAATCAAGTAGATTTGCTACACAAAAGAAAAATTAATATTTATTGCACACCTAATTTGTGTTGTAAATTATGTAAATTTTACATATTATGTAAACTTAGTTCAAATTCAAAATTCTGTACAGAGTATGTGGTATTAGAGAGGTTACTTAGTTCTTAGTTCTAAGAACAGAATCAGATAAAATATCAATGATATCTTCAGGATTCAAAAGTCATGAACTGCCTACAGAACAATGTAACCTAGCAAATGAATATCTGAGGAACTTCTTCAAAGTCCATGTATTAGGATCCAAAAGGATGTCCTACTTTCATTTCTGTTCCTAATTTAATGCCTTAAAATAGAAGACTTCACCTATTCAAAACTTCGCTTTGAACACTGTTATCAATGTTCTTTTGTATTATTGTACCCTTTGATTCCCTCACAGTTCTTTTCTGGGTTGCTATCCATTGGCTTCATAGCCTCTTTCTTTCTGGACTGTCATGTTATTCTTCTGGGTCTTGGGGTTCTCTTTTCCATATACTGCCTTTATTGTTCACAAGTATCCATATTTAAAAAGCCAAATGAAACTTAATAACTGTGTAACATGATTATTGTCCCTGTTCCCTTCCTACACTTCTTGGTGAGTTATTTCTGCCCCCATTTATATATTACTTATTTTGAAACAGATATAAGTTCACAAATATACCAAAATTTTATTCCATCTTCTCCTTTCTATTTTTTATAGTAGTTTCTTATTTCTGCACTTAGAGAATACTTGTATATCATTCATCCAACTCCCTTAAAACATATGCATCATAAGGTAAAATACTATATTCAAGTCATATAAAGACTTTATTAAATATAAGATGTATGTCATCAAAAGCTTGGATGAAGAGATAGAAGTAAGAAGTGGTCTTTCAACTGATCATATCTTCTATTTCATAGCCAGTTTGGTAAAGGACTTTTGTGGTGCTTTCTACTTTCTCTACTTCTTAACGTTATTTTATCTTCATGCTCTGATGAACTGTTTTTCAACACTTTAGAGCATACTAGTTTTAGAACATTTTCAGGATTATGTACCTTCTATCATTTATTTTTCCTGTTTGATTTAATCATAATTATTGTCACATTAATAAAATATATAAAACAGAACATTGATAATATCTTCCTTTTTAAGAAACACCAGACCAAAAATATCAAAAGTACCCTGGGTACCTATGAAGCTGTAAGTCTGAAAGCTCAAGATGACAATGCTTGCAGGGACAGCAAGTTTTATGCAGGGCTATGGTTCTCTCTGAAGATCAAGGACCCAGCTGATGCATTCTGTATTATTTTGGATGTTATTGAGAGCAGGGTATCCTCTTCAGTTTTAGATTTTGTTAAAAATCCCAGCCAAGGGTGATAAACTTTTTCCAGTTCATCTTCTTCTTTAAACAGAATCTAAGCACAGTCATGAACCCAACCACAACTTTGAAGTGTTGTTGAACGTGGGAACTGAATTAGAGGTGCTGAGAAACAGATAAAGCCATGGATTTAGGTACATTTTAAAAGAACCACAGGATTTAGAATAATTTGCTCAGCCTCTGGATTGCTCAAGTAAGGAAAAATATCATTAAATACATTCAGTGATTAACAACAGTTCAAACACGTATCCTGGAATTTTTTTCATTGCTGAGCTACACACTGTAGATTTGGTTCAGTTTCTTTACAAAAAATAAAAATGTCCAAAATATTTACCCGTATTACTTATAAGGAATTTGTCTCACCATGTACTCAGTATATTTCTGGTTTATATTTTGAAATAACTTCTGATCTATCAAAATTTATCAGTGGACTTTTGGTGTTGTTCAAAAACTTCTGAGATTCTCCAGAAACTTTTTTTCTATGTGAAATGTTTCATGTTGGAAATTATCTCAGGAAATTGAGGTACAGTATGTTCACCATTGTTTCTTAAATGTGTAGCTCTGAGTGTTATGATAACCCTCTTGTAGTTTAGAAAGGTGATAAAAGAGATGAGAAAGTAATGACTTGTCAAAAGTTTCAAAAGAATGGTGTTGACAAACTCTGATTTGAGACACAAAGAACAAGAAATGAACTAAAGAATTTCGATATGAAGTCTCATTAGTAGAACAGGGAATTCATGTGTGAATTCCTGTGAGGACTTTGAGGAGAAAAAGGCTGGGAAGCAGTCACTGTGGCGGTCAGACTCTCAATTGCTGTGATAAATACTGAAAACACAGTTTGATGGAGGAAAGGTTTTATTTTGCCTAATGATTTCAGAGGTTTTGGTTTCTGATTTGCATTGCCGTTATTTCTGGGGCTGTGGTAGCAGAGAACATAATGTCAGTAGAAATAGTAGAGCAGCTCAGTAGGCCTGCTTTTGGGACCGAGAACCTCGCCCAACTAGCTTCCGCGGATTCATCTGGACCCTGTCCCGGCTGCACCTGAGCTCGGCCCACCCGGGCTGAGGCCCTGGAGGAAGGACGAGTCCCCTGCTAGGGGGTCTCCTTTGTCCCACGGAGCCGAGCAGAGAGGAGAGGGCAACCCTCAGTAGGCCTGCCTT
>PVIU01018613.1:0-38667 GCA_004026605.1 Ondatra zibethicus
ACCCTACCCCCGCACTCCCCACTAGGCAGAGATGAGATGCTCCAGTCAGCCCTGGGAGCCCAGAGCCGCCAGGCTGGGCCTGCAAGCCCAGCCTTATTACATTAATGAGCACCAGGGTGAGGATTACCACTAATGAGATTAGTCACCAGTGGAGCTCCTCCACTCCCACCCTCAGCCTCTAGTGGAGCGTGAGAGGAAGGCATTGGGCACCCTGGTCATTTCCACGTTTCTAGACCCCTGAGAGGAGGTACCCCAACTTTACAGGTAAGGGAGCTGGGCCTCAGCAAGGCTCTACCTCCTGTGTGTGTGTTGCTTTTTGCTTGCTTGTTCTTTCTCTGTCTTTTAAACACATTTACTTACTGTGTGTGTGGTGCGTGTGTGTGCGTGTGTGTGTGCCACAGTGCGTGTGTGGTGATTAGAGGACAATTCACTGGGTCAGTTCTCTCCTTCTATCACGTGGGTTAAAAATGTTTACTTAGGCGGTCAAACTGTCCGTAAGCCCCTTTGCCCACTGAAGCATCTCGCTGGCCTTGTTCTTTTCTGTCTTTCTATCTTTTCCCCCTTGCCTTTCATTTTGAGTCAGGGTCTCTCCCGGCTGCCTTGGAACTCACTTCAATCCTGCCTCAGTGCCCCCCCCCCTTGAGTGCTGGGATTACAAGTACCACTATACCTGGCTCAGCACTCGTTAGTTTCTCTGTCCCTAAAAGCACTTGCAGACATTTGCAGTGGACCAGGACATTTGATTGTCACAATCTCACGAGGAAAGCAATGTCAGCCTCCTCCAAGGCGGGGGTGGAGTGGGGGGGACTGAGTTTCCTTGTTTTTACCTCTGGGCCCCTTTTCTTCCAGCACTCATCATGCTGTGGATCTAGATAGACCCTTGGCAATTTCTCTCAGAAGAGCCGAGATATAGCCGGAGGCCTCACTACTGTTCTCTCATCTCTCCTCCCCTCAGGCCCTTTAGTCAGGCCAAGCTCTGGGCACAGCCTCTTGGTACCACCTATCAGGAAGAACTGAGGTTGCCACTTAGCCATTCACCCTACAAACCTTCGTCCCTTTTTGGGAGCAGAGTCAAGCCTCTCATGATGCACCCAGGGAGGCCAGCTCTCAGTCAACTTCACAGACAGCCCAGTGACCTGCTCAGGCTCTGGGGACACCAGGAGAGAGACATCCATATCCTGCGAAGCCTCCCTTCTCACAGGCAGTCACTGTGACATGTCACAATGATACAGTTAACGAGACTGTGGGATCTGTCTCCCTGCTGAGGAGCCAGACCCCCGGAATTACGCTGAAGGATAAATACCTTCTCTCCTATTTAAGCCACTTTTCTGGGTTTCTAACTTAGATGCCAGGCTTACATCCTGTCTAAGAGGCAGGCCAAAGGCTATAACCTGCTGGGACATAAAAAGATGCTGGCATTTGGGGGAGCCTGTTATAGCCACATCTGGTGGGTCTGGCCAGTTGTGTCGTTTCTCCTGCCAGTGGCAGGGCCAGTGATGGCTTGGACTTTTCGGAGTGCGGCCTGCTTAGCATCCTGGACCAGAAGGAGGCCAGCTTCACATCTGAACTTTAGAGTCAGGCCTTGTGGGCTGCCTGCAGCTTGCTTCCTCTTGATTCCTAAGTACTTCTGGGAAATGGATTCTCGTCCATCCTCACAGGCTAGGGCGTCAGGGTCTTATGAGGGTAGATTTGGGGATGAGCACGAGATGATGGGGAGGTGGCCTGGATAGGGAATAGGATGAGCAATGACAAGGAAGTTGTGCTGTAGAGCCTCCTCCAGTCGCAAACAACAGGAGTCCAGTCAGGCACCCTGAGGCTCTTTGCGGTGGCCTCTGTGGAGGGTGGCTGGTACTTGCTTTGGCGCCTGTGAATCAGAGGCAGGAAGTGTCATTCCCCACTCTGCCTCACTCTGTTGAGTGTGTTCGCTCTCTTTTCTAGATAGCAGGTGAGAGACATGGCCATGGGAAGGGAGGCCGCCGCTTCCTTTCAGTTGTCTGGCAAGGACAGAAACCCAGGCTCTCGCAGAATCCATGTATCAAATCCTGGGGTGATGTCTACGGGGCAGGTGGACCATGGCCAGCCGCTCTGCTGGAATGTCCTGATGGCCAGGCCTGAGTGTCGTGTATGGCCTGGGGTGGTGGAACCATGTCACCTGGGTAAAGGAGGAGGGGCACTAAGAAGGAGCCGTGTCTTCTGACACCAGGGACAGAGCTTCTGGGTGGAAGGCAGACTTTGCTGACCCCTTAGACAGTGGAGGGGACAAATGCTGGATGTCAGATGGAGGTAGAAGGCAGGAGAGTGTGGGAGATGGGATGCGGTTCCCACCCCGGTGTGAGGGGACGATGGTGTTCAAAGCATGATGTTCTGGGGCTTCTCTTTAGCAGAGAGTATGTGTGTGCAAAAACAGCTTTTTCTTTTTCTCTTCAAGGGGGACAAGGAGAGAAGTGACCATCAAGCTACTGATTCCTGAGAAATGTCTCCCTGCCTTGTTTGTTTGTTTTTGTTTTGCTTTTTGATAGGATCTCACTGTGTAGCCTTGGCTGCCCTGGAACTCACTATGCAGATGATGCTGATTTCAAACTCACAGAGATCCTCTTGCCTCTGTCTCCCAGGTTCTGGGATTAAAAGACATGAGCCACCACATCCAGCTCTTCTCCTCTCCTCTCCTCTCCTCTCCTCTCCTCTCCTCTCCTCTCCTCTCCTCTCCTCTCCTCTCCTCTTCTCTCTTCTCGAGGCAGCATCTCACTATGCAGCTTGAGTTGGCCTGCAACTGGTCATTCTTCTGCCTCATCCTCCTGTTGCATACACACTCACATATACACTCATGGGCACACTCACATACACACTTGTGGGCACACTCCCATAGACACACCCTCACACACAAACACACCCTCACAGACACACCCACAAATATATACTCAAAGACACACGCACACTCAGACACACACACATACACATGCTTACACGGATACACAGTCACACCCACAGGCGTGCTGCAGAGGCCCAGAAAGCAACCTGGCTGGGATAGATTCCCGGGGCTTTCCCTGTCTGGGACATTTTCCTCGGGGAGCTGGCCTGTGACCTCCATTCCTGTGCTTGGGACCACACCTCTGGAGCAGGAAGCATTATGGTCCAGGCTCCAGTTTTGGAAACCAGAGGTGGGTCCTACACCCCTGAGAGGCGCTGTCACTATGCTTCACCCAGGCAGTGCTCTGCGCATGTGGCAGTCTTCCCGTCGCTCAGCTGTCTCTCTCATTGTGCACGTAGGTGCTGAGGTGCAAGCCCTAGGGGAAGGGCAGTGAGTTGATCCATTACCTGTGAGCTGTCCCGAAGGTCTTCACCACCGTGGGTGCCCTGGTTCTGAGCACACGGGAGATGTTCACACTGCTGTGGAGTGAGTCCATGGAGGAGATGCTGCCAGCGCCACCTGCAGAGAGGGACCTGAAGGTCCCTCAGGCTCCAGGGAACAGCAGCTAAGTGACACAAGTTTTTGGCCTGGGACCCTGGGGGTCCTCTACGCCCATCACCATACTTATTCTGAGTCTCGCTTTCCTCATCCCCACAGAGGGTGGCTGGTAAAACGTTGAGGTGGGATAGAGGAGCCACAGACGGCTGTTTGAGAGACCCCTCTTTAGCACCAGCCTGGGTTCTGCTCTTTGCACCCCCCTTTTGGAGGAGGGGGGGATGAGCTGAGACTGACTCACTTTGAAACTCTGGTTGGCCTGGAACTTATCAGGTTGACCTGACACTCAAGGTGATTCTCCAGCCTCAGCTTCCCAGATGCTGGGGTTCAGGTGTGCTCTTCCACGGCGACCTTCTGCTTTGCGTTCCCACTTCATTTCCTCAGAGAAGACTGGCATTGGGCAGCTCAGGAAAAGAGGACAGAGAGAATCCTCTGGGGTGGCAGGTGACAGGTTAGGGACCTCCCCTGGGTCCTGACTCACTTTTGAGGTCAATCTCAGTTAAGTGGTCCCTATCCTCATTCCTCTGAGTTCCCCAGCTCTAGTCTCTGGGTTCCTCCTGGGCCTGGCTGGGGGCTTCCTGTGTGGGGTGGTCCCATTGGGTCCTCACCTTAAGTTCTCTTTGTCTACATGATGGGGGTGAGGACCCACGAGTGTCAGGAAGCCACTCACAGGGGCTGTGAAGTGGATGATGCCAACGGTGGCCTCTGGGACTGCAGATGCCACCAACTCAGGGATGGAACTGTCCCATGAGTTCCCTACAAAAGCTACACAGAAGTGCTATTTTGGGGTTCCTGGTGTGGGTAAGCTGTGCCCCCTCCCCCAATACAATCCAGGAGCTGGCCTCTGCCATCTGCATGTGGCCTTCCTTACCAGACAGTTCTGGCAGGTGGGATCCAGGTTAGATGATGTCCCTGCAGGCTGGAGTAGGTCGAGTGCCTGCTGTTCTTTAAGGGGGTGGTTGGACATACAGGAAAATGAACAGCAGAGGCGGAAGTTGGTGTTTTGCTGCCACAGCCAATGGGCTGGTGAGAGTTGGAAGACAGGCTTGGGCTCTATTCTTGCTTGGAACCCCAAGGAGGAGCCAGCCTTGCCCCAGCCTTGTCTTCAGGCTTTGCCTACCAGACTGGGAGAGAATAAAGGCCCTTTGTTTGAAGTTACCATGCTGGCGGCCCTGTTCCCAGCAGCCCTGGCAAATGCATAAAGCTGCCATCTTAGAGATGAAGAAACAGAAGCTCAGAGAGGTTAAATCTTCAGCCCAAGACACACAGCAGGCTGCTACTGAAGTCAGGACTCACTCCAGGACTGTTTGGCCACTAAGTTCCTTCCCCTGGCCAGGTGTTGGTGGGACTGGCCATCTCGTCTGGTGGTTATTTGTACCCAGGCTCCAGTCCATGGGGCTACCTGTCCCCAAAGACAACTGCCCAGGTGCGGATCAGTGAGTGCATATTCTAAGCAGACACATGGGGTCAGCAGAAGACCTCATGTCACACTTCTCAGGGTACAAGCAGGAGCAAGGAACAGACACCAACAACACTCATGTCTGAGGTCCCCAGACCCTGAGGGGCAAACTCAGCTTCTTACAGTGTCCCTATGAAGGGGAGAGCACGTTTGGTGCCTAGAGCTCAGATCCAGCCTTGTCTGTTTGCAGAAGTTTCAGTCTCAACCCTTACCAGCCTGGGAGTCTGAAAACTTCACCTCCTCCACCTTAGTTTCTCCATCTGAAAAATGGGTTTGGCTCCCAGGGCCTAGGGTGTAGGGAGGGAGCATCTTAAGGGCATTGTAGGGACAAAGGACCCTTGTTTCTGTAGCTTTCACACCCACACAGGCTGCAGGATGACATAGGGGAGGTGATTCAGGGACAGATTCCACCATGGCTAAAGGGAGGGGAGGGGAGGGGAGCAGGGGAGGAGCTTCACCCTAGCCTCTAGTTCCCTCGGGAAACAGGAAGTCTGAGCTGCCCAGGCGCTGCTGCTCTGGCTCCAGGAAGCCAGATGACCCCTTCCTCTCCCCTCTCCCTCCCAGCCCAGGAAGGAATTCACTGTACTGTCAACAGCCCTGCCCAGCTTCTGAATTCATCTATGGAATGGCGGTGGGGGTGGGGGTGGGGGCGGAGCCACGGCTCTACCTGAATCCTGTAATTCACTGTACTGTCAACAGCCCTGCCCAGCTTCTGAATTCATCTATGGAATGGGGGTGGGGGTGGGGGTGGGGGCGGAGCCACGGCTCTACCTGAATCCTGTAATTCACTGTACTGTCAACAGCCCTGCCCAGCTTCTGAATACATCTATGGGACGGTTGGGGGTAGCCAAGGCACTACCCGGACCCGTAATTTACTGTACTGTCAACAGCCTTGCCCAGCTTCTGAATACAACTAAAGGGTAGGGGGTGGGGCACCAACTATCTGGACCCCCGTTATTCTACTGGGTGGCTGCTGAGGCTGAGTGAGAGGGAGGCGCCTGACTCAGGCCACACAGCACACAGGGACAAGCATGGGTAGGACCTGGGAGTTAGGAGCTCTCATGCTTAGCAGGAACATCATGGGAGGCCAGTGTGTCACCCTCACATCCTAGGGAGCAGGTGGCACACTGTAAAGACGAGGAAACTGAGGCCCAGACTGTTCAAATACCTCCTGAAGTCGCACAGCAAGAGGGTAGCTGAGTCAGGACCTACACCTGCCCATTATTCCCTTCTGAAATGGGAACATGTCAGTCTAGTCTGGGAAAGGACATATCTCAGGTCACTCAGAACACCAGCAGCAGGCTTGCACTGCCCCAGCCCCTGTGACAGACAGCCGGCTGTAGGCGGGTCTCCACAACAACATCCCCCGCTAGAAGCAAGGCTGTATGGCAGTGTCTATGTGCCCCTGCCCTCTCCAGTACATCACGATGCCATTAGACCCTCACTGTGCCTGTCTTCCAGGAGAGTATTCACGGGGAGATCTGGCATGGGCCTGGAGCTCTTTGCTTCCTGCTCATAATGCAGACACAATGCTGGGACTGTGGCAGCCATTCTGTGATAGTGAGGCTCCTCCCCTGAAGATGAAGGTAAGTGTGGGAGGTGGCTGATCTTTATGAGAGGGAAGGGGCACAGTGGCATGGGCTACACCTCTGCCAGCCTGATCTAGCTGGCTTTTGTTAGTTTGGTTTTGGGTTTTTTTTTTGTTATTGTTGTTACTGCTGTGACCTCCACCTCTTCCTTTTCTTCCCCCCTCTTCTCTTCCTCCCCCTCCTCTTCTTTTTCTTCTCTCTTGTTTTGAGACAGGCTCTCATGTGGCCCAGGC
This sequence comes from Ondatra zibethicus, assembly GCA_004026605.1. Taxonomy (NCBI): domain Eukaryota; kingdom Metazoa; phylum Chordata; class Mammalia; order Rodentia; family Cricetidae; genus Ondatra; species Ondatra zibethicus. The sequence continues at coordinate 6,745 of PVIU01018613.1, forward strand.
TGACCCTGAAATTAGTGCATAGCCCAGGCTGGCCTTTATCTCCTGGTACTCCTGTCTCAGCCCTCTAGATGCTAAGATGACAACCATGAACCACGACACGAGGCAAACTGGCATCTAAAGCAGAGGGCATTGTCAGAGGTATGGCAATTAATCAAGACAGATCACAGGAATGAGGGAGGAGCTTGTGTAGGGAAAGGGCCACGTGGAGGGTGATTCCATTGTCTCAAGAAGCCAGCAGATGTAGGCAGAGTGTTCCATAGGTAAAACTGGAAAGGGGATTCATGGGATGGCGATGGAGCATCCAAGGGCCACTAGGAACATGGGGTGAAGGTCCCGTCACTCTCTTCTGGGTCCTTGACAGTATAATGGCATGAGATAGTGACAGGACAGACATGACCCAAGTGCTGTCTGAGACCCAAAATGCTCCACAGAAAGCCAAGGCGCTCCAGAGAAAGCCAAGGTGCTCCCGAGAAAGCCAAGGTGCTCCCGAGAAAGCTAAGGTGCTCCCAAGAAAGCCAAGGTGCTCCCGAGAAAGCCAAGGTGCTCCCGAGAAAGCCAAGGTGCTCCAGAGAAAGCCAAGGTGCTCCAGAGAAAGCCAAGGTGCTCCAGAGAAAGCCAAGGTGCTCCACAGAAAGTCAAGGTGCTCCACGGAAAGCCAGGGTGCTCCACGGAAAGCCAGGGTGCTCCACGGAAAGCCAGGGTGCTCCACGGAAAGCCAGGGTGCTCCATGGAAAGCCAGGGTGCTCCAGAGAAAGCCAAGGTGCTCCAGAGAAAGCCAAGGTGATCCAGAGAAAACCAATATGCTCCACAGAAAGTCAAGGTGCTCCACAGAAAGTCAAGGTGCTCCACGGAAAGCCAGGGTGCTCCACGGAAAGCCAGGGTGCTCCATGGAAAGCCAGGGTGCTCCACGGAAAGCCCAGTGCCCACTTGCAAGCTGAGAAAGAAACGTCCTGAGTAGTCTTCTATTGGGCAGATGGCCTTGCCCTATGGTGTGGTCTGAAGCCAGCTCTTGCCATCTCTGGGCCTTAGTTGAGGTGCAGGGGAGACACTGCGCTCTCAAATGAAAAACCTGGTGTGTCAGCGACTGAATCTATTTTTCTGGGTTTCTAAGCTGCTTTCATGTGCCTTTTCTTTCAGCCAGAGAACTGGGGGTCTCAGGGTAGACCAGGATTGGGAATCAGGACAAGTGGGAAGGCTTGATGTCTGGCTTCTGAGTGAATGGACTATTGCCGTGTGCCAACTCACAATGGCCCGGAGAGCAGGCTGTGCGGGGAGGGGTGGGGTTCCTAAGTCTAGACACTCTCTTTACACACAAGAGCCAGATCACAGGCTTGTGGACAGAATGGAGTGAGCAGGGACAGGACACGGAGGCTACTACCTCAGGAGTGAGAGGGACAGGGAAGGTTCTGGGATCCGGGATGGGGAGGGCTCTGGGACAGCCTCTGCTTTTCATATGGAGAAAGGGGAGGCAGACCTTGCTGGCCCCTGGCTGCATAGCTGGCTCAGTCTAGACCTGGCAGGGCACTTCCTGACCCATGGGTTCTCCAAGAACGAGCACAGGATTTGTGGGGTCCAAGGAGCAGATGCCAACTATGGTACCAGCCTTGAGAGACAGGGGCAGGAGCCTCAAGAAGAACCTGTGTTACGTGAGGTGTGAGGAAAAGAAAGGGAGATGGTGACCCAGTCTGTGTGTACACCTGCTGCTTCCTTCTGGAAGCCGCATCAACCTCTGTCCCCTGCTGTGGCTCATCTGGGAGGCCACATTGGGGAAGGACTGTTTTTTCTCTTGTGGGGTCAGGGTTGGAATCTGGGGTCGTGGACATGCTGGGCAGGTTTTAAAATGGTTTCTCAGCTGGGTGATGGTGGTGCACACCTTTAATCCTGGTAGAGGCAGGCGGAGCTTAATGAGTTCGAGGCCAGCCTGGTCTACAAAGTATGTTCCAGGACAGCCAGATCTGTTACACAGAGAAACCCTATCTTGAAAAGCCAAAAATAAAACAAACAAATAAAATAAAAAAATAAAATGGCTTATCTCTTTTTTTTCTTTTGTAGTGGTGCTTGGAATCCAGATCCTCACAAATCCTAAACACACTCTGAACCACTGAGCCACACCCCTGTCATTTGGGGACAGAGTAGAAAGGTGTAGAGTCCTGAAACATTCATTCTCCCCACAGTCTCTGAGTCAATCCCAGAGATACTGGAGAGCAACAGAGTCACATCTGTCTGCCAAATGCAAGCCCCCTTTCTCTACGCCTCCACCGTCAGCAGGTCGGGGCATCGAGAAAGTGGCACGCATGAAGGTTGCCCGTGCAGTTCTGAGCTCCCTTCCCCTTGCCTTTGTCTGGTCTCCTCTCGGGTCGTCGGTCCTGTTGCTGACCTGATGACCCCCTAAAGGATGAGAGCTGTGGTTGGGGCACATGATGTTCAGAGAAGGCAAATTATTTTTTTCCCCCAAGTCACACAACATATTCTTAAGTGAGCTGGTATTTGAACTCTGATCCAGAGAATCCAAAAGCCAGTTGTTTCTCATGTGCACAGGTGATCCAGAAGCACCATGACCCAGGGACTGAGGAAAGCGGCTAGAAAACCATGATCTACTTGGTTTGGAACCCTTCCCACCAAGGGACAGTAAGCATCCATAGTGGTTAAAGAGGGGCTGGGTGGACCTGTGTGCCGGCTTTCCTGCATGTCCTGGAGGTGACTTCGCAGTCCCTGCTCTTCCTGCAGTGCATGAGGGGGCTCAGGAGGAAAGCCTTGGACATGCCTGGCAACACAAGGGCAAGGTGCTGTTTCTAGCTCTAATTAAGACTCTAGAAGAGGAGAGAGGGCAGTTGTCCCAGAGTTACCTTTATTTATCAAACTTGGAGTGAAGTATGATCATGAAGAGTCTCAGGAGAGCTGCCTGCAGTTGGGCTGGTCCCAACTCTGCCAGTGTGGCAGCTGGCCCACACAGGAGTTCTGAGTCCTTCTGCCCACAGACAGCAGGATGAGGCCTCTTTCCGTTCTGGCTGGTTTGCTGGCCACCTCATAGGCATCAGGTTCCTCTCCAGAAAAAGGGTCATTTCTCAGGAGAGGGAAAGGTCAGCTGGTACTCACCATCTGCCTGCTCTTTCCAGGACTTCCACCCATGTGATTGAGTCCCCTGCAGGGTCACTAGTGAGGCTTTATGCAACACTCCCCCCCCACCCTGCCCGCAACAGGACGTGGCTGACATCACTTGCTTGGAAGTCCCACCTTTAGGGATATGTCCCCATCCTAGGTGATCTGCAAAAGTGGACACCATTCTTGACTGATGCTGGTGTTCCGTGTCCAGTGTCAAACACATGTACACGCACACACCCCGATGCACAGGCATGCGATGCACAGGCACGCGATGCACAGGCATGCACACAGACAGACTGAGGGAAGGCTTGGTAGAGAGCCCCCTGAGGCTCATGGCGTTGTGGACCCTATCCTGTAGGTGAGAAGGCTGCTCTGGGGTCGGGGCCAAGTGGTGGAGAAACGGTTCTGAGTTCTTGTGTGTTTGCCATATCTGGGCTTCTCTGGCAGGGTGAAACCTGCCCCCAAAAGGTTGGGTGGGCACAAGCTCTTACAGCAGGTGACAAATGAAACAGATGCTGTCCTGGCAGGCAAGCCTAGGTCTCACGAGGAAGGCAGCCATATGAAAAAAGGCTGGGAAGAAAACCTTGAGAAGGCTTCACTCTCCGCCAAGTCTGCCCTGGAGGGAGCGCTCTTCAGATGGGGACAGTGATCCAACTGGTGTTCCTATACATCCAGGCACTCTTCCCCAGCCAGCCAGTTCTACATTCTCCACATATATTTACTCGTTCATCCACCCATCTTGTCTCAACTCCAATGAAAACCTTTCTACTCCCCTACTGATTCATGCCCCTTTCCCTCTCCTCATTCCTGTCCTCCCTCCGTCCCTCCCTCCCTCCCTCCCTCCCTCCATCCATCCATCCATCCATTCCAACACTCCTCTATGCCTCCTCCTCCTCTTCTTCCATTCTTACATCACCCACCCATCTACCCGTCCACTCATTCATTTGCTTATCATATCCATCCATTTCCATTCATCCATCCACTCATTTCCCCACCTATCCCCACTCCCATGAATACCTTTCCAACCACTCATAGATTCCAAGTTCACTCATCCATCCAACCACATCCATCCATCCATGCATCCATCCATCCATCTATCCATTCATGTACCCACCCGGCCACATTGGTTAACCTGGTTGTTCAAAGGCAGGTTCTTTCTGCTTGTTTTCCTCTGTGGTACTGACAATGTCAGGTTTTTGCCCTCTGTTATTTTTCTCATGGTTACAAGATGGCTGCACACCTCTATATGTGTCGTCTCACACACCCATGTCAGAGACCAGAAGTGAGGATGTTTCCTATTTGTGTTCCTTTAATGAGGAGGTTGCTCTTGCAGAACCCCAATGGGCTTGCTCCTTTGTCTCTTGAGCCAGGTTTGCAACACATGGCTGTTCCTAAGCAAGGCTCTGGCTGGGGAAAAGGTGTCATGGCGGCCTGGAGAAAATAAGATGTGTTGCCTGGGGAAGGACTGGTCTCCTCCCAAGTGCTAGAGACAGAATAAAACTGGGATTCATTTAGCAAAGAAAAAGGCAGGGGAAGAGGGAAGCAGTCACAGTAGACAAATGCTCAACCGCTCTACCCATCTTTCCATTCCCTGCCATCCACGTGGCGATTCATCCATCCATAGACCGCTCATTTATCCATGCATGCATTGACTCATCTATCAAACGTTTATTGATGCCCACTGTGAGCCAGGCCCTCCGCTCTCTGTCTGCTGAGAACTCAGAAGAGAAAGATCTCGTTAGGGAGAAATATGGAATTTCCCATAATACCCCTGATAAAGGCTTTATTTAGTCACAGTAAGAATAATATCGGTGGCATGTGCTGTGCGGTGCCGGCAGCAGAGATCTCTCAGGGCCTCTCCTTCATTCTGTACACGTTTTTGGGGCGTCTGTTGCATGCTAGGCATGGGCTTTGAGCTTTACAGAGTGCTTTTTCCTACATTTGTCAGCAAGAGACCTCCAACGCCAGAGACCTGATGTTTTCTAGAGAAGTGTCCCTGGGGCTTTCCTCTGAGCCAGTGTCCCCCTGGGCCAGGTCGTCAGAAGCCCCCCGCCCCCAGGGAGGAGGGAGCAGTTTTTCAGAATGTCTCTAGATGGCAGGTAAATCTCTAGAGCATGTGACGGGAAGCTTTCAGAGTGGGGGTGGCGGTCACAGGTAGCTCTGATGGAATTGCCACTTTACTTAGTAGAGGGCATGACCTCCACTGGCCCCAGGTGCCCAGGTATTTACTCTGCCCACCCAAGCAGTGTTCACAGTCAACTCTCCAGGGACTGTGATGTTGGTAACTATCAGTTTGTCCTTGACACTTGTGTCCCCCATCTTAGACAGGGTCAGTAGCCTGTCTGGTCCCCATGGGTCTCTCTGGACCTCCGTGTTCACCTTTATAACTCACCCAAACTTCCATCATCCCCGGTCTATCTTCCTTGTCCCTGCTCAGAGGGTCCTAGGTGCTCATGCCTGTGAAGCCAGTCTTCCATCATGTGTGGACCGGAGCGAGGGTCTGCCTTCCAGCTGGTCATATTCCAGGCTTCCCAGATGGGAGGCATGCTGAGCCACATGTGTGTTCTGGGGACCTGTGGGGCGTGGTCAGGACACAGGGACTCTCATCCTTCCCTTTGAGGTGGGCTTACTTCTGTAAGGGAAGGTGTGTCGGAGGCCAGTTGACAAGTGACCAGACCTGAACATGGCTTCCAGTCTTCCACACACAGAGTCTGGGAGTCCTTTGGAGTTCTGGCCTGTGATTTCTCCAGTCCAGGATGACAAAGACATCTAGATCTAGTGCCTCGGGAGTCTCCATAGTCAAGGGTCAGAGTCCTTCTCACTCAGGGAGCTGACTCCACTCAGGGACTGCTGAAATTGGTTCTCTGTCAATTCTCCTTCCTCAATGGTTTGTAGAGGGTCAATGGGAGGAGCCCATCACAGAAATGCATCAGTCAGTGCCCTACCAGTAGGAGTCAGGGCCCCCAGCAGTCAGTGCCCCTCCAGTACCAGTCAGGACCCCCACCAGTCAGGGCCCCCACCAGTTAGGGCCCCCCCAGCAGTCAGTGCCCCAGCAGTCAGTGCTTCACCAGTCAGGGCCCCCCACCGATCAGGACCTCCCCACCAATCAGGGCCCCCATCAGTCAGGGCCTCACCAGTCAGGGCCTCACCAGTCAGTCAGGGCGCTCTATCCTGACAGCCCATCCTTTGACATCTCCCTACACACCACAGAGACCTGCAGAATAGGTGCCAATGCAGCAGGCTTTCCAAGCCTCATGAGGAAAGGTTTTCTGGGTTTTTGGATGTGGTATGGCCCTCCATTCCCCTCTCCTTCCTGCCTTCTTTCTGGCCTAGGGACAGAATAAGACCCTCATCCATGCCAGACAAGCATGCCACTACCGAGTCACGTCCTTAGCCCTCTTTTTACTTTTCATTTTGAAATGTAAAGTTGCCCAGGCTGGCCTTAAACCTGCTCTGTAGCCCAGGCTAGCCTTGAACTTTTGATCCTTTTGTCTCAGCCTCTCCAGTAGCTGTGATTACAAGCCTGTAACCACGAGGCCAAGGCAAGAATTTTCTTGATCCAGAAAAAGATTTTTTCACCTCGACTCATGGCCAGAGGCAGCAATAAAAATTCCCGTATGGAGCCCTATCTGTCCTCCAAGATAGAGATGTCATTTCCTCCAGAGGTAATGGCAGCCTGGCATTCCCAGGTCCTGTTCACAATGTGACTCCACAAACCCCACTCTCTCTAGTTGTATCTTCCAGAGGTGGGTAGCAAATCCCTCCCCATGTTAGCTACATGGATGAGTCCACAGAGGAGCCCACGGTTCAGGCTCTGGGGGTCAGAGTGAAAGGCCATTAATCTATTTTACTCTTGTGGAGGGAGAGGGCTGAGCTCATGACCTGCCTTAACCCTCTGTGTGTCAAGGGCTCCAGGGTCTCCATCAGTTCGCGGTGACCTCTGGCTATCCATCTTCATGCTGACAACCACTCAGAGCTTGACACAGCGGATCTGTGGACTTTGATGTAGGCCTCATCAGGAGCACGGTTTCTCCCTGTTCGGGTGACTTTCCCAGCATGGTTCCTGGGAGGGAAGACCCCAATAACTGGGAGGGAGGTACAAGAGGCAAGAGGGGGATCAGCATTGGTCTGTGGGTGTTGGCATCACTTACAGGGATGCCTTCCTCTTCTGGCTGTTGGGTTTTACATCATAATACAAGGGTTATGGAGAGGCTGAGATTGTCACTGTGCTTGCTAAGCATGCAAGGAGCCCTGGGTTTGATCCCCAGCATAAGCTAAGTATCCTGACTCACTCCCGGCACAGGGAAGCTGGAGGCAGGAGGGTCATCCTTAGTGGCATAGCGAGTTTGGGGCCAGTCTGGTCCTCAGAACAACAAAAACGAAAGGCAAATGATGACAGCGAATGTCCTGCTCTGGCGTGTGTTACCTCAGAATGGAGAGCTGCCCCAAAGCCAGCCTGCCATGCTACCCAGCAAAATTCCCCTGCACACGGGGGTAGGGCTGGCTCTCTTGTGGCCATTTGTCTTCTTGACGAAGGGCTTCATGAGGGAACCTGGGAAAGTCTTGAACTCAAAATTCTGCCTCCACATCTGGAGGGCAGGTGTGTGCCACTGTCTTAGGGTCTCTTGCTGTGAAAAGACACCACGACCATAGCAAGTCTTATAAAGGAAAGCATTTAATCGGAGCTGGTTTACAGTTCAGAGCTTTAGTCCATCGTTATCATGGTGGGCAGTATGGCTGCATCATGGTAGGCAGACATGGTACTGGAGAGGTAGCTGAGAGTTCTACCTGCAGGTAGGCGGGCAACAGGAAGTGAGTGAGTCACTAGGCCTGTCTTGAGCATCTGAGACCTCAGAGTCCACCTTCCAATGACACACTTCCTTCAACAAAGGCACCTACTCCAAAAGGCCACATCTCCTAATAGTGCCACTCCCTACTGGCCTATGTAGTGCTTTGAAAGAAAATGGCCCCCAAAGGCAGTGGCACTATTAGGAGGTGTGGCATGGGTGTGGCCTTGTTGGAGGAAGTGTGTCACTGTGGGGGCGGGCTTTGAGGTCTCCTATGCTCAAGATACCACCCAGTGTATTAGTCTACTTCCTGTTGCCTCTATATCAACATGTAGCAGCTCCTCCTCCAGCACCATGTCTGCCAGCATGCTGCCATGCTCCCCACCATGATGATAATGGACTGAACCTCTGAAACGGTAAGCTGCCACCTCCATGAAATGTTTTCCTTTCTAAGAGAAGCTGTGGCCATGGTGTCTCTTCACAGCCATAAAACCCTAACTAAGACTAAAATGGGGGTCATTTTTATTCAAGCCACCACAGCCACCATACCCTGCTTAGGTGTTCTGATGCCATAAGCATAGTGACTTGGTCAGTGACTTCCTAATAAGGATACCCCTGCCCCCCCCCCGAGAGTTCCTTGTCTTTCTTAAAGATTTCCTAGATAACTCTATGTAGAGATATAAAAGAACCGAATAGACTTCTATTCTAAAAAATTAGAATATTTTTCAAGTCTAATTCACATTTCACAGCATGTATTTTAAGCCTTATGCTGCGATTTTTATTTGTGAAGACTCTTGGGCCACTAGGGAGAAAATTCCATAGTAATTGATATAGTGATAATCTGAGCTGACATTTTGATGAAACTGTATCATTTTTTTAATTCTTCATGGATTTGTGTTTAAAAAATTATCTGCAATATAAGTTTAGGTTTGGCACCCTGCATTTAAAATAAAACAAACAAACAAGGAAATGCAAGGGTCCTGCTGGGATAGCAGGTGGCAGGGCCCTGTGAGGAGTTCACCACTTTCTCCTACTGCACCCAGAGGGATGAGCCCATATTGTCACATAGGAACTGAGTCTGCTCTTGGAAGTCATTGAAAGGCAACTCACCGGAGCGGCTGTGGGCTTCCTGGTTCATCCAGCTTCAGTCAATTAACACCTGAGTGTCTCAAAAGCATTTATATAGAAATGTTAGTGATAATCTTCCTTTTGTTTTTTTTTGAGTCAAGATCTGGGACTCGGCATGTAGACCAGGCTGGCCGTTAACTCAAAGAAGAAAAAAAAAGTTCATCCATCAAAAAGTTCTGACCCAAATAAAACTTTTTAAAACTAAACAAGACAATTACTTTCTATTGGTTGTCTACTCAAATCATCTAAACTCAGCCGGGGTTCGGTTGGTAAAATGCTCGCCTCGCATGTGGAAAGCTCTGGGCACTCTGGAAACCAGGCTTTGTGGCTGTGATCCTGGCACTTGGAGGAAGAAGCAGAAAATCAAGGTCATTCTTGGCTGGAAATTGAGTTTTAGGCCAATCCAGGCTGCATGACACCCAATTTCAAACAAATAAATGAATGAAATCACTTAGCAAGGCCTTTTGGCACAGGCCTGTAAGCCCAACTACCAAGGAGGCTAAGGATGGAGGATAGCGAGTTTGAGGCCTCCCTGGGCTACACAGTGAGTTCAAGCCTAGTCTAGGCGACATGATGAAGTATCTCAAAAGGAAAAATCTAAAGAGAGTTGGGGATAGTTGCCCAGTGGGAGAGAGCTCACTGAGTAGGTGCAAGGCCCTGGATTCAATCCCCAGGGCTAACATAGAACAGTCACAGTGAGTGTTCAGATGTGTGTGTGTGTGTGTGTGTGTGTGTGTGTATGTGTATATGTGTGTGTGTGTATGTGTGTGTGTGTGTGTGTGCTTCCAGGGGAGGCTGAGGACAGAACTTTCCTTTTAGGGCATCATGAATTCCTTCCACAGCATAAAAAACATCCAGATGTATCAATTGCTTAAAGATGCTGAGGAATCCACGCAGGCTCCCCCATGCTGGAAAGCCCCCAGGTGTCCCACAAGAAACAAGTGTGGGCAACAACTCTGCAATAAACCCCCGTCCCCGTGGGGGAGCTGCAGACACTTGCCCATCGCACAGACCCACCTGTCACCTGCACTTGTGTAGTGTAGGTTGCCCCAGCAGTGGGCACAAGGCACTCATGCCTCGTGGTGCTTATTTTATATTAAGGATGACTTTTTCTGCCCTCTTCCCCGACCTCTGTAAACCATCCAGGTGAGAGAATTCGGTCAGCAAGGGACACAAACACTGAGCTACACATCAATCCATATTTAATTTCTCTGGGCCATGGATCTCAGAACTCCTGCTCCTGCCTTGGCTTTTCCCCTTCTGCCTTATGGATCTTGATATTTTATTTATGAACCTAGTAATTTTTATATAAAGCAAGATCTCATTTACTTTTTCATTGATTGGTATTCAATTAAGTCATAAACTTGACAGATTAAATCCTTGTAAACTTTTAACACCATTCAAACATTTAATTAAGCAAATTCCTTTAGATATTTCAAACTACAATTACAAATTTAATTTATCCAATTCAAATACTTCAGACTCCTGACAAGGGAGCCTTACAAAGATGATGAGCAAATTCTCCTTAAGCACCTCTAAGCAACTTCTGTAAATCTAATCAGATGCGAAATTAGTTGCTAAGATTTTGTTTTAAGTATTATAAAAAGACAAGTCACGACAGCGCATGAGAGGCTGAGGCAGGAGGATCCCAAGTTTAAGACCAGCATGGGGGTTCCTGGAGGGAATCGGTCTCTAAAGAAGTCATAAAAACCATGTAGAAAAAAACAACAGCCCTTGTCTTAGAGCTTCTATTGCTGTGAAGAGACACCATGACCACCGCAAGTCCCATAAAGAAACAAAAAACATTTAATTTGGGTGGTTTGCTTACATTTTCAGATATTGAGTCCTTTATCATCATGGTGCGACACTGTGGCATGCAGGAGACAGGATGCTGGAGAAGAAGCTGAGTATCCTACATCTTGGCTTGCAGGCAACAGGTAGTGGTGTGTCACACTAAGTGAACCTTGGGCAAAGGAGACCTCAAAGCCCACCCCCACAGTGACACACTTCCTCTAACAAGGTCACACCTAGCCAGGTGGTGGTGGCACATACCTTTAATCCCAGCACTCAGGAGGCAGAGGTGGTTGGATCTTAGAGTTGAGGCCAGTCTGGTCTACAGAGTGCGTTCCAGGACAGGCTCCAAAGCTACACAGAGAAACCCTGTCTCAAACAAAACAAAACAAAGCCCAAAAAATGAAACAAAAGAAAAACAAGGCCATACCTACTCCAGCAAAACCACACCTCCTAATAGTGCCACTCCCTTTGGGGACTACTTTCTTTCAAGCCACCACACCTCCCAAGCCTGGTTAGCCATGTCTTGTTATAACTGAAACACAAGTCATAAAAAGTATGAATTCTGTGGGTTCATTTTTTCCTCATCTTGTGTTAGAGGCAAGGTCTGTCTTTGGACCTCTGTATGTCGTTCCTCAGTGTTGGGGTGGAACCCAGGACTTTGAGGATACTCGTCAAGAGGATCTATAGCGGAGACACACTCCAGCCCCTTCTCTGTCTTTCCCACCCCAATCAAGATGAACAATGTCCCCGTTTTAAATTAAAGCTACTTGGTAGAGAGCTGGGGAATGTGGCTCAGATGGGAGAGCACTCTCTTAGCATGCATGAAGTCCTGAGTTCCATGGTACATGCCTGCCGTCTCAGCACTTGAGAGCAGTCCTCAGGAAAATCAGAACTTCAAAGTCTGAGCTGGATAGGTGGCTCTTTCAAAGGATCTGAGTTCAAGTCCCATCTCCCACAATAGATACCTCACAATTGCCTATAACCCCGTTTCCAGGTGACCCAGTATTCTCGCACCACACATGCAAATAAAAAGACCCTCTCTCTCTCTCTCCCATATCTCTCACACACAAATTAAAAAAAAAAAGGAAAGAATTTTAAGAATTTTAAGGTCATCCCCAGGCACAGACTGAGTTTGAGGCTAGCCTAGGGTACCCTAGGTCTTATTTGGGGGGAGAAAACAACAAAAGCACAAAACAGCAACATCAAAAAGCCAACAAAACCTCAGGTCCATGACACAGAAGACTGGGTCATGGAACACGAGTCAGAGAATTAACGACGGAGGCCAGTGTTGGCGAGCCTCCAGGTTATCTATGCTAGCTTAGCTTCCGAGTGGTGAATTTCCATGGGCCACACCACCGAGACATCTAACTTCTTGCTTTTAGGACTCACCCAACTCCACATGCCTCTCTAGGCTGTTTCCTGGGAGGGGCTGGTCTGCGAAACTACCGGGGACCCACACCACTGGTCTCACTCGGTTCTTACAAAACTTAACTATGCGATCGTTTACCCGAAACCATGAGAACTCTCTTTGCCCTTACAGCACACCTGTTGTCTGTACAGGCTGGCCTGTCTTTTCTTAAGTCAGCAGGAGTGGTTTGGATGTGAGTTCTTAGCCACGCGTGTCTGTTGCTGACGTTTTCACCTACCTCTTCTTCAGCGGCTGTGGAGTCTGTTCTCTGAGCTCCTAGACACTCTTCCTCACTCCTGATAACCTCAACGGCCGTGGGGGTATGGTGGACTTGATCTGTCGGAAGATGATGTGTCAGCCCGACCCTCAGTCTCCCTCCCTATCTCCTCCTCTGCTTATGTGATTTGAAATCAGAAGTGGGTGCTGCTATTTTTCCAGTCCCCCCATTCATTGGAACAGTTTATATATATCATAAAACAGAAAATGTGTAGAAAGTTCATGAGAATACAAGTTGCTCAGCATCTATAAATAACCCCTCCCCAATGCTCCTGTGAGTAACCCTAATTAAATTCATTGGTTCCCTAAAAATAAAAGATTTTAAAGTAGAAGGGGGTTAGTTGGAAAGAAAAAGGGGATGGGGGAGAGGAAGGGGAACAAGAGAGCATAATGGGGGAGATGAATATGCTCAAAATATGTTATACACAGTGCAAAATACATTATTTCATAATGAAATACATTATTATATACAATTAACATATGTTAATAAAACCCAAAAGGTACACAAAAATAACTGGACAATTTAGCAAAGATGAACACCCACATACTTTCCACCCAGGCTGAGGACTAACAGTGCCAGAATGCAAAAGTTATTTTGTAAATCTCTTAAAAATGTGTGTCTGTGAATTTCATTTTGGCCTGTATCTGAACTTATTGAGACGCTGTCTCAAAAAAGCAGGACCAGAAAAGCAGGACCTAGACCCGAGTCTATGGTTAGAAGGCCCTATAGAGCCCTGCCTCTGTCTGTCTGGTCCCTGTGCACTGCCCCCATTCTGGTGTGCCTAGTTCTTAGGACAGCTGCCCAGAGCCACGCCTGCCGAAGTCCTTGACGTGTCACCTTGGTTATCTGTTGAGGAAGGTCAAGACTCCCCCACTACTTCAGACAAAGTGGTTCACCTCAGAGACTTGCTTTCAACTGTAGAGGAGTGAGAAGGGGCTGTGTCGCTTGGAGCTCACACGTCTGTTCCCACCATCAAAGGTGCTGTGCGCTGTCCTCGAGTGGGGAGCGAAAGAGTTGGGGTCCCGTCGGATGCTACTTCTGAAAGTCGAATGGGTCTTTACTTCCTTGTGACTGCCTAATCTTGCATGGCCTCTCCCTGTTTGCAGAACTCACCCAGAGTCCTAGTGTAAGGATACTGAGGAAATGCTGTTTTCTGGTCCTCCCAGCCTTGCTAGATCCAGGGAAAAGCGGACTTTCCTTAGAAACAACGCTGGGACAGTAAGGAAAGTCTTTCTTTCTTTCTTTTTTTTTAAAACATTTATTTATTTATTATGTATACAATATTCTGTCCGCATGTATGCCTGCAGGCCAGAAGAGGGCACCAGACCTCATTACAGATGGTTGTGAGCCACCATGTGGTTGCCGGGAATTGAACTCAGGACCTTTGGAAGAGCAGGTCTTAACCGCTGAGCCATCTCTCCAGCCTGGGGAAAGTCTCTCATGGCCTTGACTGTGGACCTCCTGGAACCTATGACTGGGTGTTGGGACAGTGAGGAAGGCTGGGTCTGAAGGTTTCAAGGAGATTTGCAGCTCTGACCACCAGGAACTCCAGACTAACCCCCCCTGTAGACCAGGCTGGCCTTGAACTCACAGAGATCCTCCTGCCTCTGCCTCTCGGGTGCTGGGATTAAAGGCATCTACCAATATGCCTGGTGGAGACTGACTCTCTTGATGTCAAAGAAGCAACTAGATTACTCTAGATGGTACCTTGGGATAGTCGAAGATTTGGTTGAGCTCCTGATGGCTTTAATGTGCCATTGTGACAGAAATCCAGGGTTCTGTCTCACCACTTTGTTAATACTTAAGGGTGTGCTTTCCCCAAGAATGTGTGGCAGCTGAGTAGTGAAAAACATACCTTATGACGAGCTAGGCAGATGCCCAACTGCAGGCCTGTGTACACTGAGGTCCTGAGGAGGTCTCCTCACCTGCTTGCCTGAGTAGTAGCTTTGTCATCATGACAACTGACTGAAGGGATGGTCACCGTGTGCCACATAGCCCACAGAAGAGGTCCTGCACCAGGCTTTGGAAATCTGCTGCAATGTTTGACACTGTCCTCTTTGCTGGAAGGGCTGAGACATGGTGGGGAGGGGGGAAAGATGGGGAGAGGGAGGCGAGAGGGGAGACGACCATCCTTAAACCTAGATGGTGGCTACATCTTTAACTGTGAGAGAGGCATGGAGGTTGGGTGAAGGGGAGGTCAGAGAGGAGGGAAGCTGGGTCAAAGAGCTGATCAGGGAGCAGATTTTGATGGCAGCGTGGGTGAGCTTACTGTTTGTGGGCTGATATTTAGGATGAAGTTCTGTACCAAATGCTGGAGCGGGGGCAGGGAGGGCTAGAAGGAGGAGGAGAAGAGAGAAGGAGGGAAGGAGGATCTTATCAATTTAGTACAACTGTTGACTCTATTGCTGCATATACAGATAGCATAGATGCTGTGGAGGGTCATGGTGGCTCTGTTGGGTTGGTAGGAAGCCCTAGGTGAGGGGGGATATGGACTCAATCACCTGACCTGGGGTGTCCCCATCCTTTATGCCTCATGAATTTGGTTCCCTGGATCTCTACTCTGGCTAGGGGCATCAGTATTTCTCCACCCCTCGCAGTCTCTCCAGACACCGGTCTCCCGACTCTCTTCAGTTCACCCTTCAAGGCAACCAAGGTACATTCTCTCTATCTCAGGTTCTCACACCACGGCCCCTCCCCTCCACCTTGGGTGTGGTCCAGAGCTCCTTGGTATCGCTTTCAAACCCTCTGGGACCTTGCTCTTGCGTCTCCTTCAGATTTACCCCAACTCTTCCTTTTCAGTCTTGCCACCCCAGCATCTAATTTCCTGCCACAGCGCCCAAACGCCTCCTGCCTCTGGTCTTAGCATGGGATGGAATCCTTCCTCTATCCTCTATCACCCAGAAAACTTCAGCTCTAACTTCCTGTTTCCCAGCAGCCTTCAGGACCTGGTGGTTGAGTTGGAACATCTCAGAGCACCCATCGGCCCGTAACACAGGCGTTCAGTTTTCGGCTCTTTGCTTGCTAGCTGGGGCAGCGCTTCCAGCGCACAGATCTGCCGGTTTAGAGCCCAGCGCCGGTTATGTGCGCCTGGCTATCTGCAGGTGCCCATGTAGTGACAGGGTGTGGCCTCGGGGGGGGGTGCGCCTGGCACAGAAAGGCGGGAGTGGTTGTGGCAGAGAGGTGGTGGGTGTCATGAGAGGAGCTCTGGTTCTTGCCGAAGTTGCTGGAGCTCGGCTTTCCTCTTGAGGCCCCAGCAGAGGTCCGTGAGGATGAATGGGGATCCCTGGAGAAAAGTGGGGAGCCGCCTCCTGGCATCTCTGCGCAACGCCTCACCGCCGGCCCAAGCTGTCATAGCAACAGCGCGCTCCGGCGCAGGGGCCAGCCAATGGCAGCGCGTCCCGGTGAGGTAATGCCCGGGCCTGGCAGCCTATTGGTTTAGCTTTTGCCCACGCTAGGGTCCCGGGAGCGGGTGGAGCAGGCTGAGGAGCTCAAGAAGCGCGTGCTCAGAGCCAGGCTCCTTGCGCACTCTTGCGCGTGGCCTTTCGAGCGCACCGACTTTATCTCTGCCCTTTTGCTCTGGGTCTGGCTGCATCTTCCTCCTCTCCGTTTCCAATTACCTGGGTCCTTCTGTGTCCCTCCAGGTGTGTCTCAGGGCCTTTGTGACTCCTGATGACTGTGCCCCCCTGTCGCCGCTCCTGGGTATTCTCCAGACAAGGGCGCACTGAGGGTTCCTTGTCTTGCAGCCAGGAGGTGACTCACTGCCTCAGACTTCAGGTTGGCCCGGCCAGTCTCAGGGGCACCTTCTTCTCAGGCCCTGGGGACCTCAGTCCCGCAGGCTCAGGTCTGGTGTTGAGCTCTGGTCTGTGCCTTTCCCCTGATAGAGCTCATCAGGTGCTTGTTGATTTGTGGCCCGGAAAGACTGGGTGATCTGTGCATTGGGGAGGGGGCAGGCACAGAGATAGGCATGAGCTTCAGCAATTGCAGTAGGGGTAGTTAGATAAAAGTGTATGTCAAGGTAGCTGGACTTTGGCTCTAATCGTTCATACCCTCCATGAACACATGTCCGTCCCTCTGTGCCATATTTGTGTTTGGCTGTATTAATGGAGAGTGTACAGGAAGTCACAGGTTTATCTGGGGAGCTGGCAGAAACCTCAGGGGCAGAATGACAAGGAACCCACTTGGAAGGATCAGTGGGATTGGGAACAGTCCAGGAATATGATACCTACAGGGGAGTTTGCACTTGACCCCAACAACCATGGGCCAGGGCCACTGCAGTGTATCTGAGCAGGGACAGGACACGGGTCCAGCACTGGTTTCATGTTTGCTCAGCCCCTGTGTCCATCTTAAGGCCCTGTATGACTGTGGGGAGGAGACAGACACTTGTTGAAGGAAAGCGTGCACCGGAAGTGTGGTTCTGATAGAGGAGGCAGGCGTGATGAGGAGGGTCCTGGCTTATTCGCAACAGAAGGGACAGCTGTGGGAGAGTGTTGAGGCACTCAGGGCAACACCTACCATGCTGACTTGAGCAGCTGAGTGTGTATGGTGGCGCAGATGGGGCAG
This sequence comes from Ondatra zibethicus, assembly GCA_004026605.1. Classification (NCBI taxonomy): domain Eukaryota; kingdom Metazoa; phylum Chordata; class Mammalia; order Rodentia; family Cricetidae; genus Ondatra; species Ondatra zibethicus. The sequence continues at coordinate 23,801 of PVIU01018613.1, forward strand.
ATTCCCAAGGAGAGAGGCAGGCAGTGCAGAGTTGGACCCCTGGGGTCTGGAGAACTGGGGGATGTCCAGCTGGGCTGCCATAGGGAGAACTGTGGGCTGGGGTTGTCTGTATGAAATGGTGGCTGAAGCCATGAGACTGCTTGAGGACAAGGACGCTGAAGGACAACTGTGTCAGAGGAGGGACCCTCTGAGGTCCCAAGGAGACCTGGCTTGGGGTTGGGTCTCAAATGAACTCTGACACTGGCTCGCTGTGTGTCTTTGGGCGAGTTACTCTTCTCAGAGACGTCTGCTCTGCCAGCACAGCCTCTCAGAGATGGGGAGAGGGTTTTGGGGGCTCTTCTGTTCTTTTGTCCCGCTACCTACTAAGAAATTGCTATTTTTGCAATTTTTATGATGCTTACTCTGCATATAGTGGGTGCATGAGGTTGCACATGTCACAGGGGGTTAGGTAAAGATACTTGCTGCCATGCCTGATGGCCTGAGGCCAGTCCCCAGAACCCACATGGTAGAGTAGGAGGATGAATTCCCACAAGTTATCCTTCGACCTCTATATGTGCTCTATGACACGTGAGCACTCTGTGTGTGCATGCGTGTGCAACTGTGTGACAGGGTCTGTTGTAGCATAGGCCGGCCTTGAACTGGCTACATAGCTAAGTTAGGGATGGACTTCTGATCCTCCTGTCTCTACCTTCCAAGTGCTAGGATTTCGGGTGTACGCCAGCGTGTCCTGTTTGTGCAGTGCTGGGGATGGAACCTTGCATATTAGTCAAATACTCTGCTGACTGCTCCACAGCCCTAGACGTCTCCTGTCCTTGGTAGCTTCAGCTGTCAACTTGACACAACCTAGAGTCATCTGGGGGAGTCTCAGTTGAAGGATTACCCAGATTAGATTGGCCCGTGATTGTGTCCATTAGGAATTATCTTGGTTGATGGCTGATGTGGGAGGCCCAGCCTACCATGGGAGACACCATCCCTATGCAGGAGGGTCTGAGCTAAATAAGCCAGCTGGGCATGAGCCGGACAGTGAGTCAGTAGTAGCCTTCCTCCCTGGTTCCTGCTTGAGCTCCTGCCCTAACTCCCCTCATGATGGGCTGTGACCAGGAAGTGTAAGCCAAATAAACCTTTCCACCCCCCAAAGTTGAATCTCTTGGGATACAACCTAGGTCTTAGAGCCAGCGTCACCCCCAAGTCAAGGCTGAGGCTGAGGACCATTGATCCAAGCCAGTGCCCTCAAAGTCAGGTACCAGGTCAATTAGTCCATGTGTGTGCAGGCCCTACCAAGCTGCTGTCCTCACGATACTCAGGGGAGCCCCTACGGTCTGTGTTAGCGTCCCCCGAGAGGACTCAGAAGCAGCTGAAGTGTGAGAAGCAGGATCTAGAGGCTACAGTCCTTGGTCCCAGTGTGACAGTAGCAGGAGCCATTTCCTGTCTGCTAAGCCCTGCACCCTGCTCTACCCGATTGCTTTGGGTGACTTCTTGTGTTCAGACCCCTGAGCAGCCTGATGTCAGTCACATGGCCTCCATTTTCTAGTCGATGGCTGGAGACTTCAGGAACTATCCAGGGCTGCCTGAGGTCAGGTTCCTCTAAACTTGGATTGAGCAAGGAGAACACTTTCTTTGTCAAGTCCTGGGTCCGGTCTTCCGTGGACCTGAGAGAGCCCCAGGTAGGGAGCAACTCCAAAGAACACACAGAATAATGTCATGAGGTGGTCTCTGGGCCGTGAAGCACAGTGACCAGGGACAGATGTCCTGTTATCTTCTGTTGTTTGGTATCTATGAAAGAATTTGTGAGAATATGGGCATAAGTGTGTTAGAATGTCACCCTCCTGCATACCAACACACACACACACACACACACACACACACAGAGAGAGAGAGAGAGAGAGAGAAGGCGCGCGGGGGGGGGGGGCGCTGGCCCTGGCCTCACTGCCAGGAAGCCCCAGGGGTGTCTTTCCTCCCACACAATGCCTGCTCTTCCATGTCCAGCTGGAAGTGTCAGTGCTGTGCTGAGCACCAGTCCCTGCTTGGAGCAGGAACATTCTCTCCTCTCAAAGCCTCCACTTTGAAAGGCATGGACTCTGCCAGGCTGGGAATCCTGGCAGAACTGAGGGCTGGGGGACCGGGGTGTGAAAAGCCAAGCCCCAGGCAGGAGGGGAGCAGTGTAAACTATAACCCAGAACCATGCATGACATTTTTTTTTTTTGAGAATCCCATGTAGCCCAGGCTGACTTCAAACCCAAGGAATGACTGTGGAGTTCTGATCCTCCTGTGTTCACCTCCCTTGTACTGAGATTACAGGTGCATGCCAGCATGCCCAATTTATGAGGTGCTTGGGATTGAACTTGGGGCTTTCCTTGCTAGGCAAGCATGCTACCTACTGAGCCACATCCATAGCCCGGCCACGAATTTCCACCTCACTGTGTCTCGGACATCTCACTGACATCATGAATTCTTCAGAAGAAACAGCTTTGGAGAGCCTGCATACCTGCTCAAGATCACATAGCTAGAGAGGGCAGGGTGGAATACGTCACCACATGTGCAAAGTGGAGCTGGGATTTGAACTCAGGTCTCTGCTCTCGGAGTCTGTATTCTTTGTGCACCCTTCTTTCCAAGTTCTGTGGTGGATCAGACATACTGAGGGTGTGGGGCAAGACAGACACAAGTGGCTCAGGGAGGGAAGGGCTGATCGTGCCTGTAGGGTCAGGATATAAGGCATGAATGACAGCCAGGGGTGCTCTAGGGAAGGGGCGGGATAGGGCAGAGAAAAGAAAGGCATGCAGGCGTGAAATGGGGTGCCACATTCTGGTGCTTTATGGCTGGCCCACTGAGCAAGAGGATGACCTCCATTTTTCCCTGCCCCCACCCAGGCTGATTCAGAAAGCTTTACTGTCCCCACCCCCTGTAGGCTCCTGAGATATGGACAAGAAAGGAGCTTGTCTTTCCTGGCTCTGCTGGAGTCCTGCCGCTGAGGTTTGGTTACCATGGTGACAGGCTCCATGGAAACCCTCAGCTGGCCTTTTCCAGGATGGGCCTGGACCCAAGCCCACCTGCTGGTGCTTTGCCTCTGCGGCCTAGGCATCTGGGGAGATGTGTGGGTGGTCATTCTGGGAGTTTCCTTGTATCCACAAGTTTACCTTGGCAAGAACAGAGACTCCTAAGGGTCAATAAGAGCCCTAAGGTGTCTATTCTGGTATGGAGGGTACCAGTAGGTGGCCCCAGGACGCCTCATCAAAGCAGGCACAGAAGCCAAAATTCTCATGTGGAGATAAACTGTCTGTGGCTACTGGTTGGTGACCTGCCATGCTGGCTCCACGTCTGGTCTGGGTCTGTTTCTCCCCGCTCTGCTCCTCTCTGAGTTCTGCTCTGGCCAGCCTGTCATCTATCCCACACCCCTGTACTCTCTTTGTTTCTAGGCAGCTAAGAGTCTAATTTAGGACTGAGGTGGGGGACCTTGAACATGTCGTTCCTTTTCCTGAGCCAGGGTCTCTCCCCTGCTCTCTCCCTCTTTCTCTAAGACACGGTCTTTTTTTTTTTTTTTTTTTTTTTGGATAGGGTCTTATCATATAACACAGGCTGTTTTCAAACTCAAAATCCTCCTGCCTTGGTCTTCTGAGTGCTGGGATTACAGGTGTGTGTCATCCACAGGGATGGTGCCATACGTGGGATTACATGTATGGCACCATAAGTACCATATCTTCGAAGTGTCCCCTGTAGAGCTGTTGCTTATTTGGTGAGCACGGGCTAAGTGATCATTGCATTTAGTAAGCACTTATTGGTGTCCGTGCACCTGGTTCATTCTTTGTGCTAAAAGCTGCCCTTCCACCATCTCATGTTCATGATGCTACTGTGAGAGACAGGATTCCCATGCATGCTAGGCATGTGCTCTATCACTAAGCTGCACATGTATACACATGCCACAACCCGCATACAAGGTCAGAGGACAACTTGCAGGAGGTGGTTCTCTCCTTCCACCATGTGGGACCCTAGGGTTAAACTGCAGGCTTGGCTGCAGGCGCCTTCACCTACTGAGCCATCTAGAGTCCAAGACAGTTTTCACCTGGTTTGTCTTTGAATGCCCTGGGGCGAGGAAGGTGGAGATCCTGAAACAAAGCCACCAGGGGAGCAAAAGAAGAACGCTGCCATCCGTTAGCTCGGAGTGACTCTTAGACACCTCATTTTGTGGTCTGTTAGCTTTTATTGAGCACCAACTACACCGTGACCTCCTGGCTTCTGCCCTTCAGGAGCTGCCGTGGAGGTGGGGGATGCAGAAGGGAGGGGTGAGGGGGCCAAGCTGCTGCAGTGCGTTGAGACCGAGAACGATGGATGGAGGCAATGCTTGTTTTCGCTTCATTCCATTTTCGGTTGGTGCATACTAATCGTGCAGGTTCATGGGTTACAGTGAAGCATGCGCACGTTGCATGGTGAAAAACTGGGTAATTAGCATGTCTAGCCCCTCAGATATTTATTGTTTTGTTGTGGGGAAACTCCAAACCTCTCCTAGCAATGTCAGAGTTGACACCGCACCATCACTGAGAAGCAGGTTCCTAAAGAGGGTGGTGATGATGTCTCTGAGGGATTGACACACGGGCCTGGCATCTGAAGAGTAAGGAGATCAGTCCACAAAGGTGGAGCTCTAGGTGGGGCCAGCACGAATGGAAGAGGACTTGATGGAGGTGGCGCTTTGTGTGTTCTCAGGGTAGCGACGGACCAAGGAAGCAAGGGACCATGGAGCTTGGAGGACTGAATGCTGGGGGAGAGAATTGGAGACAGGGAGAGGGAGGCCCGATCTCACAAGTGTTGGGGCCCAGATGCTGCCTGTGGCTTGGTTCTGAGTGCTGTAGAAGCCACACTGGAAGGTTCTTTTTTTTAATATTTATTTATTTATTATGAATACAATATTCTGTCTGTGTGTATGCCTGCAGGCCAGAAGAGGGCACCAGATCCCATTACGGATGGTTGTGAGCCACCATGTGGTTGCTGGGAATTGAACTCAGGACCTTTGGAAGAGCAGGCAATGCTCTTAACCTCTGAGCCATCTCTCCAGCCCTGGAAGGTTCTTAGAAGAGGAAGGGACCTGGTTTATGCATTAATTCCGCCCCCTCCCCGGCTGCTGTATGGAAGCAGGTAGGAGAGAGCAGGCTAGGAGGCCAGGAGGCTGTCACAATGGTCCAGTTGGGGATGCTGGTGGCTTGGGCTGGGGAGGAGATGAGTGGCTGAGTGGGATGCCCTTTGCATTTAGGACAGAACTTGCTGGTGGGCATTGAATGGATCAGGAGGAGCAGAAAAGAATCAAGGATCACTCACCCCATGCCTCTGGCACCTGCAGGAAGGATGACAGACAGGAAGAGCTGGGGAGTGCTGGGACTGCTCATGGGGCAGCTGGCTTGGGGGGGGGGGAGTTCAGAGCTTGGAAGAAGGCATCTAAGTGAGATATTGATGGGCTGCAGAAGCAAACTTGGGAGTGGTACTATGGACAGTCGTTTTAAGTCATGGGCTTGAAAGAAAAGTCCACATAGACAAGGGTGGGGAAGAGACAGGAGAGGAGAGGGGACAGTGAAAAGAGAGGAATAGAGAGAGAGAAAGGAAAGGGGAGAGGAGACAGAGAAGAGGGGAGAGGTGGGGGAGAGGAAGGGGGAAGAGAGACATTTGCTCAGCGCATGTGCGTGTGTCCATCAGACCTGGTGTGTACCACGTGCCCAGCACCAAGGAGTGGATTAGGTAGGGGGATGGGGAGATAGCCAGGTAGAGGCAGCAGGAGGGATTCCCTGGAGACTCTAAGGTATTCATGGTTGCTGGAGGAGAGGAGGGAAGAATCATGTGGCTCCCGGCATCTCCTCTCCCACCTTCATCCTGACAGTGCTGCTGGTTTCCTGAATTTCCAGGTTTTGGTGTCTGCCTGACCTATTAGCACACATACCCCGAGGAAGGCAGCACATGCTGATACATATGTGTGCATCGAAGAGCATATGTCAGGCTGTAGAATCTGGTTGGAACAGCTTGGAGTCTTAAAATTTCTGAGCTTGGGGACAGCTATGAGCTGTGAGCCTTGGATAAGGGATGCCCAGAGGCTGCCAGACTGGGATCTCACCCGGAAGAGGGTGATGATGACCTGTGGCAGTGCTCCGCCAGCTCTGCAGTTCTGCCCAGATGTGAGTGATGGCCACAGATACCTGACTGCAAAACCCGGGGGACAGAGGTGGTGAGGGCTGGGGAGAGGGGAGAATGAACATAGACTATGAGTGCGGGGAGAGGAGAGATGGCTCAGATGCACAGGGCAGCTCACATCATCTGTAACTTCAGTTCCAGGGATCTGATGCCCTCTTCTGGTCTCTGTGGACACCAGGCACACAAGTGGTGCATAGACATACATGCAGGCAAAACACCCATACATGCTAAAAACAAAACAAAACAAAACAAAAAGTTATGTGTGTGTTGGGACACAAAAGAGACATCAAAGATCAAAAGTAGAGGGAAAGAACCAGAAAGAGCCAGGAGAGAGACGGCACGTGTGCAAGTGAGGGTGGAGGTTGTTGAAGTGAGGGAAGGAGAAAGCGGGGAGGGAGAAAGAGATTTGTATCTTAGCTATGTGTGACTTTGATTTTATGCCTCTGTTCATATTAGTTTCTAGGTTTTTCTTTATGTATACTTTCTAATGATCTTTTAAAAGAAATAAGGGCTAGTGAATGGCTCAGCAGGTGAGGTCGCCTGCCATGGCCTGAGTTAAACCCATAGGACCCATTTGGTGGAGGGAGAAAACAGACTCCCAGAAGTTGTCTCTTCTGATCTCCATATACTGAGTTGTGGTACACATGCATAAACACACACACACACTGATGCACACACACATACATACAAACACACTTGTGTACTCACACATGAATGTGTACACACACACTCATGCACACATATACATACATACACTCATGCACATGTGTATGCATACATATACACTATGTGGACACACATGCATACAAACACACTCTTATACTCACACATGAATATGTACACACACTCATGCACACATATACATACATACACTCAAGCACACATGCATGCATACATATACACTCATGTACACACATGCATACATGCACATGCACTCATGTGCACACACATGCATACAAACACACTCATGTACACAAACATGAATGTATGCATACACATTCATGCACACATACACATGCACACATACACTTGAATACACACACACTCATGCACACATACATATATACACATACACTCATGCACATATACACTTGAATACATACATGCACACATAACCTTGAATGCATACACATACACCCATGCATACACATACATGCATGCATACACATGCACTCATGTACATACATGCATACACACACACTAAATAGATAAACTTCAATAAAAATATAAAACATGGTTTCTAGATGTAAGTTGGCTCTTTAAACTTTTGCAATTTGGAAATATCTGAGGAAAGCTTAATGATTTGCATGCAAATTGACCTGGAAATTTAACTTCATAGAATTTATTCAAAGGAGGTAATCATGGACATGCTGATGACTTAATTGCAAGGATGTTTCTGAAGTGTCAGTTGGTAATAGCAAAAAACTTCCCGAGAAACGAAAAGGAAAAGAAAAGACACTATCTAAATGTACAAAAATGGGCAGATAAACAAATAGAAGATGGATCCATTGTGCAGAATGGATCTTTTCCTTAGGCTTCATCCATACGGTAATTTTTGAGTGGTCTTTAAAGCAATGTAGGAGGCAAGCTGCAGGAGGGCGTCCTGCAGCCCAGTCTTAGCAGGAAAGAAGATGTTTGCCTGTAAAACGACCTGGAATTTAGAATTTTAGAACATTTTTGTTTATTTTATTATTATTGTGTGTGTATGTGTGCATGTGTTTCTGCATTTCTGCCATGACACTCATGTGGAAATCAGAGGAAAACTCTGTGACGTTGGTACTCCTCTTCTCAGGTTCTGGAGATCCAACTTGGGTTGTTGGGTCCCTCGGGAAGTGCTTTGCTGGATGAGCCTCTTGCTAGCCTAACTATCAGGAAGTTTTATCAACGGAATAATGGCTTCCCTGTGCAGCAGCCAGAACACTAGAAGTGAGTTACATCGCTGTGGTAAATGCTCCACACTGGGCTGTTGTCACTGCCCTCCTGTCTTGTTGAGTCCTCCGGGGACATAGACATGGTGGCCATCATCCAAGTGTGGTTTTGATGGTCACCATTAGATCCCACCTCATCTGTGCCAATTCACACAGATATATGCCCCCTCTTCTCTGTTAACTGTTCCACAGGGGCTGAAGCCAGCTGCTACCCATTCAGAAAAACAATTTCCTGCATCTTAGCAGGCGCTAAGGCAGTCTGCTCCCCTGACAGCTGCAAATGGATGTCTTTTAAGGTGGGTGCTTTGGCAGTCTGTTTGTTGCAAGTGAGTGAACCCTGTAACTGGAGTGTCAGAGACTGACTCCAGGTGTGTGCAGAAGGTCCACATACACCTGACGCTTGGTCCCTTCCCTTCCTTTCCTTCCCTGAGGAAATAAAATTAAGATAAACAGGGGCTGGAGAGATGGCTCAGTGGTTAAGAGAAATGGCTGATTTCCCAGAGGACCAAGATTCGCCTCTCAGCGCCCACATAGTGGCTCACAACAGTCTGTTTATTCCAGGCTTGAGGGGGCCTATGCCCTCTTCTGGCCTCAGCGGGTACTGCACACACATGGTGCACATACATATATGCAGGCAAAATACCCACACGTAAAATAAATGGGGGGGGGGAGATAAAAAACAAAGTTAGAAGAAGACACAACACCTCCAGGAACTGAGACTTGCTAGACAAACTGGGTTTGTCTTTACCTCCCCCCTCCCTGACTCTCAGTGGTACTGAGGATTGAACCCAGGGTCTCACACACACCAGCCTAGAGCTCCATCAGAAGCCAAGTCTGTCTTTCTGGCTATCTGTATTCAACCCGATCTGGAGCAAACATAGAGAAACATAAAACCTAGGCATAAGCTATTACTTCTTTCCTAAACTCAAATGTCATCTATGTTTGTGCAAACAAACCGAGTCTTTATCCATCTCACAGGAGAAGGGCTTCTTCCTCTCGCATAGACAGTTTCTAGCCAGCAGAGAGCTGAAGGTACCCAGGACCCACAGAGAGGACCCTAGGCTTCTCTCTGGCTTTCAGAGTAGACAAATCCACAGAGAGGGTGCCCGTCCTCAGGCTCGGTGGTAGGACTTCCTGTCAGCACTGCCCTCCCTCTCCAGCCTTTGACCATAGTTTCATGTTTCAGATTCCTGGTCCTGGGTATGCCCACTGGGCTGGTGATTACATTTCAAGTGAGATGTTACCTTGGCAACTAAGTTACTGGCTCACTCAATTAACCTGCTTCCCCCTTGTAATCAATACTCATTAGCTTCCAATCGCTTCTTTTTTGTGTCTTGCAGCCTTAAGCACACTTTCAGGCTCCACCTGCTTCTTAAAGGTAACAGCCATCTCTCCCTTGAAACCTGGAGGCGTATTTGGATCCAGCAGAAGTCTTCTCCCTGGGCCCTCGGGGCTGTTGCCTTCATTCAAGCTTATGGAGGAAGGTGCTAGCTGGTCTAGCTAGGACTGCCAAGAGAAACTCCAGGGCGCTTCTGGCATCCCACTAGGCCACAGGATCTGCACCACAGGGACATAGGCCAGGAGAATGATGGGACCTTGGCATTCAGGACCAGAAAGGGGGCTTCTGTGTCCCCTTGGCCATCCCTGAGTGCTCAGAGGGAGAAACACTATGGGATGGGTGTGGTGGGCAGCCCTAGTTGAGAACAGAGAAAAAACTTGGACCCCCATGATCTGTTCCCCTTCTCACTCTGCCTCTAAAGCAGAGGTAGGGTGGTGGCATTATTCACGGGGAAACAAGGTTCTAGACATCTCCCTTCATTGCAAAGAGGTGGGGACTATGACAGTGGACATCCCAAAGCCTCCGTCCTGATCCAGAGTTGGTGTCCTAGAGGGAGTTGGCCTGGCCCTTTGTGGAACAAGGATGTCACTGGGGCTGGCCAGAAGGGACAGAGGGATTGTTTAATAGAGCCAGAGGCATAGGCATCTGACTGCCACGTTTTGGTCATGGTACATGTATGACACCACCTTCTGCATGTACACATGCACACAAAATAAATAAAAAGGGAAAAAGCCTACGTCTGCCTTTAGCAACATGCTACTAGCAGAAGTGTACTATGGGGTGGTCAGCGACCAAGTGGAGCATGGAGCGTTCTCTCTCTCTCTCTTCCTTTTCAAAAAAAGATTCATCTATTATGTACACAGTGTTCTGCTTGCATGTCAGAGGAAGGCACCAGATCTCATTACATATGACTCTGAGTCATCATGTGGGTGCTGGGGATTGAACTCAGGACCTCTTAACCTCTGAGCCATCTCTCCAGCCCCCTCCTAACTCTTTTTAAAAGAAAATTCTTTAAAATGATTCGCCTGCTCGAATGTCTGTGTACCACATGGAGTCAATGCCTCAGGAGGCCGACAGGGGGTGCCAGATCCGTGGAACTAGAATTACTGACGGACACCTGTGCGCCACCATGTGGATGCTGGGAATTGACCCTGAGTCCTCTGGAAGAGCAATTGCTCTTAACCATTGAACCATCCCTCCAGTCCCTATTAATGTCAAAGACAGTTTCATGTAGTCCGAGCTGGCTTCAAACTCATTATGTCGCCAAGAATGGCTTTGGGCTCCTGATCCTGCTTATACCTCCCAAGTGCTGGGGCTACAGTGTAGTTACCCCATTTGCCCAATTCAGTATGAAGCAGAGGATGACCTTGAACTTCGGATCCCCACCCCCCATCTCCGCCCCTAAACACTAGGATGATAGATAGATGTGTATAAACAATGCTGTCTGTTTCTGGGGACTGAACCCAGGACTGATCCACTCAGTGGGTTGTAAACCCCTCTGCCGCCCCCAGAGATAGGTGATCATGCAGCTTTAGAATCTCTCTCAGTCCTCACAAGCTCAAGACTTGCTCCCATTTTTATAGACGAAGAAACTGAGGCACAGAGAGAGAGACACGTGGCAAAAGATACCTGAAATTAAAAGAGAAAGCCAAGACTTGTCCTTAGGGTTCTGACTTTTGCACATGCTGTCACCCTTTTCCTTCATCTCTTTGAACTCCTATTCATCCTTCAAGACCCAGTTCATTATGGCCCAATACCACCTCTTCCAAGGAGCCTTTCTTGGTACCCACCTGTGCTCTGGCTTTGGCACAGACTTCTAGCAAGTCATGTGTTGAGACAAGGATAGGGCATTGGTGACCATCTAAGTTGTAGATTGAATGCCCAGCTCCACCCTCCCAAAGGAAGGGGGCAGTCTCCTGCTTCTACCCACCCTCATGCTGTTGTAGGCAGAGAAGAGAGACTGACTTGCCTTATTCCCAATGAGTGCCCTGAGGTTTAAAATGGAATAGATGTTCCTTAGAAGGAATCTGCTCGCCTTCCTCATGGAAGATTCTGGAACTGCTTGGGCATTTAATAGTACATCCCCTTGAGCCTCGGTTTCCCTGCCTGTCAGTGGAGGTATGCTTCCTCCGAAGACTGGGGGAGGGCAACCTGAGGGAGCCCTGTGATGCTTTCCTGTAGGTGACTGCTGGCGGCCAGCTCCGCTCAGAGCTATTATTTTCATTAATCTCATTACCAAAGGGCACGCGGTAACGGGCTGCTCGCCAGAGCCTCCTCCCGGGCTGGACTGCGTCTTCAGGCCAGGCAGGGGCTGGCTCCATGCCCAGCTCCATGGAGCAGCTCTTTGAGGGAGGGAGAAATGAGTCCATGGCTCAGGGAGGGCTCGTTGGAGAGAGAGGTTGTGGGGCAGGGGCAGCATTCCCGGGGGAGCCCTGGGGACCTCAGAGATGAGCCCCCTCTGTGAGTGCAGATCCAGGGCAGGAGTCGTGCGGAGAGTCACCACCCTGCCCTTGCTATCCACTGGACCTGTAACCTGATCTCACTCCAAGACTCTGCTAGGACACTGGGTCTGGAGGGTTTTTACTCACTTTGTACCTCAGTTTCCCCTCTGGGAATTGGAAGCCTTCCCATTAGGGTCATTGCTAACTGAGTTGGTCCTAGGAAGTGGCTCAGGACAGGTACAGCATGTACTCGATAAAATGACAGCCATGGCTATTTGGCACAAGGGAGGGGCTTGTGGGAAGGTCCTGGGTCTTGTCTGAGCAGTGGCTTGAGTTCCATCCTCCACTACCTGTGTGATCTTAGGCCTCAGTTCACCTGCGGGAGCATCGGGGGCTTTGTCTACAAATGGCTGCAATGTCCTTCTCAGGCTGTGCTGATCCACAGACACCAGCTCTTGCTTGGTGTCCATGTTGAGGGGCAGAGGGAGAGAGAGAGAGAGAGAGAGAGAGAGAGAGAGAGAGAGAGAGAGAGAGGGAGAGAAGGGAGAGAGAGAGAGAGAGAGAGAAGGAGGGAGGGAGATTGAAGGAGGGAGAGAGGGAGGGAAGGAAGGAAGGAGAGAATAAGAGAGAGAGAGAGAGAGAGAGAGAGAGAGAGACAGAGACAGAGAGAGACAGAGAGAGACAGAGAGAGTAAGCACCTGCCATGCATTGTAGAGGTCAGCTGATAGCTCTCAGGATTCCATTCCTTCCTTCTACCATGTGGGCTCAGGACCATGTGGGCTCAGGTCTCAGGAATTTAACTCAAGTGCCTTTACCTACTGAGCCATCTTGGTAGCTCTCTTGGTCGGGGTGTGCGTGTGTCTGAGGACTGAGGGTTGAGGTCAGACTGTGTATGGTGATTCCCTCCACTCTCAACCATTGTGCCTGCCTCCCAGGGTCTGCATCCGGCCAGCACTAGATATGTTTTAGTTAATAATCCACAACATGACTGTCTCAGGAGTTAGGTCTCCGTCTGAGGCTCTGAGAAGCCGAGGAGGTGGCTCCAGATCACACAGCTCAGTTGGCCCATTCTATCAACCGTCCCAAAGCCCCAGACCGCCCCTGAGCCCCAGCCCTTCCAGAACTGGCTTCTAGAATTCTCAGGATCACTGGTCCGTCCCTGCCGTGCCCCTCCAGTTCATAAGCAATACCTGAGCATTCAGACTGGGTGGCAGACAGTTCATCTTTGAAGAGTGGCCTTGGCTGCCTGGGGCGTGTGGGCGGGGCACAACTTCTCAGAAATCCAATAAGCCAAGTGACTCAGTGTGTGAGCAGCCCCCCTCCCCAGCCCAGCCTCGCTCTGGTCCCACCCCTGCCCCGCCTCCTCCCCTCTTCCTGGCTCCCATCCCTGGTACAGCCTCTTCAGTCCCAACTCCCATCCGTTGCAGCCATCTTCCTAAACCCCACCCACGCACGCAGCGTCTTCTCGCAGGCAGAATTCATTCTGTCCCTTCTCACCTGTTGCCCCCCCCCAGTAAGACTCACCTTCCCAGACATGGCCCAGGGCATTGCCTAGTGTGCCCAGCGGCCTCTGAGGTTCTGAGCTCCTTTGGCACCTGCCAGGAGCGCCCACCACTGCTCTCTCCTCAGTCCGCATTAGTATCCCCTTGATGCCTTCTCTGGGAAGTCCTTCCCTGATTCCCAAGGAGGGTTGATGGCATTTCTCCCTGGGTGACAGTTGTCTTAGGAATTGTCTCTTCTCTCCATCACACCTTGAGAACCTGTAATGGTACCCGGCAGCTGCCTTCATGGGGTTCTGCTCTGTGCTGAGTGCTGCTCCCTGCCTCACCTGCCTGATCCCCATTTTCTAAGCAACCCATGATGAACAGGAGTGCAGATAGGCTTGCCCCCCCCCAGGCTAGCTGTGTCTGGAGGTTGCTACACCAACAGAGGAGCAGCTGAGTGAATGGATAGATGAGAGGTCTCCCGTGGTTAAATCTCAACCTTAGGAGCTCGATGGGAGAGAAACATTTAGTGGCTCCGGGTGCTATTATCCCATTTTACAGATGTTAAAACTGAGGCTTAAAATTACCAAAGGACTCTCCTATGCCCAGAGAAGGTGATGGCAAGGACTGGGTTTATGTCAGTCATTCAGTGTGTGTGAAGACTACAGTCTGTGGAGGAGTTATTTCTGGGCAGGGGAGGGACTCATTTCATTCAGTAAAGCTGTCTTCCTGGGGCTAGGGCCTTGACTCTGCGCCAGGCACCTTTTAGGTCACAATCCTGAGGTTTTTGGAGTGAGTCTAGCTGAGGTTCAGCCTCTTTAGAACACATTGGAGGGAGGGAGTGTCTTCGGGAGTGCGTGGTCCTGGGTTTGAATCCCGCTTCTTCTATCTGCTGGCTGAGTAGCCTTGGGCAACGGTTTAACCTATTGGGACCCCCTTTCCCTCACCTGTAAATGGGACTGGGCTTCCTGGCGGGTTTGTGTGAGGATCACACAGACTGTTTCTAATGTAGGCAGTGCACACACAAGTGTATCACCAACATTTACCTCTGTTGAGCCACAGTGAAGCTGGCTTTGGGTCAGGTTGAGAACTAGGCTACAACCGGTGAAAAGCTAGACCAGTACTTCCAGGCCGGCGCCGGGATCTGGCCACGTTTCTCTGCTTCTTGGGGTCAGCCAGAGAGTTTGACTGGGGGTTAGCAGAGGGCTGGACTCAGCTGGGCCTGGTGTATAGGAGAGGGAAGAAGAAAGCTGTCAGAGCTCAGGATCCCTGCTGCAGCTGCGTCTGCTCGAGGGCTGTATGTATTGTGTTTGCCTGCATGCATATCTGTGTGAGGGTGTGGGATCCTCTGGAACTGGAGTTACAGGCAGCTGTGAGCTACCATGTGGGCGTTGGGAATTGACCCTGAGTCCTCAGGAAAAGCAGTGCTCTTATCCGTTGAGGCCCAACCTTAAACCTCTTTAAACCTTAGTTTCCCCTTCTTCCCTTTCTTCTTCTTCCCCTTCCCCCC